>NJDD01000561.1:602323-613019 GCA_002245505.1 Calephelis nemesis
TACGGCTAGTCGTGGTTGTAATTCAACCTAATTTCGAGGATTCAGACCTGAAGAAACTTTTTTCATCGTATCGTGGTAGTCTTAGCAACGCTATCTACGTTTAAAGCCAAGACAGTTGATCCCATCATCCGCTGTTGGTGCTTTTGAAATAGTAGTTGCTGGATGTAGGCTATCGCCTGTAAGGTGTAGCGGTTGTGTGTCGAACTTGACTTCATGAGATCCCGTACTCGATTACCAGATCGGGCAACTAGAAAAAAATGATTTTTTTTTATTTCTAACAACAACAACGTTAGCTGCGATTGGATATGTACCTGGTTAGAGATAGTCTTGCCACCTATCACATTGTGGGAAGAGGTAGGCAGAGGCCACGACTCCCACAAAGTAAAAGGTGACAAGCCTATCGCCAACCTTTTAGACCATTAGAAATGTGAAAATTTAATTTTCAAATTTTCTTTTGTTGCTCAACCCGGAAACCGAATCGAGACCTTATGAAACCGACACCGGGTTGCTAGACCACAGAGCCGACAACATAATAGAAATAATTATTTTATCACTTAAGAAAAATTGTATACAATCCGTGACTTTTTCTTTAAAGTTGGAAGGCAAACAAGCAGACGGATTTCCTGATAGTGTAAAAATCACACAGTGACATCAAAGGTGGTAATGGTGCGTTGCCAACATGAGGCGACGATATTAGGCTTCGAGCAAAAGTAAGTTTTTAGACAAACTTATCCTCCGAATCGGAATACGTCAACGGCAAGCTTTGACGGGTTGCAGAAATAGGTAAGCCGGTGATACCAATCCGGGTTTCTGTGAAACAAACACCTTGTACAAAATATTACATAATTATACCTAAATAATTATAATTTACTTTACATACTTATGTAATATCTAATGTAATAATTATAATTTACTGTACATAATTTGTACAGACACCTAGTACAAAATATTAATAGAACAAATTGTACATAATTATATTATACAGACACCTAGTACAAAATATTACTAGAATAAATTTTACAAAATTATATTATACAGACACCTAGTAAAAAATATTACTAGAACAAGTTTTACATAATTATATTATACAGACACCTAGTACAAAAAATTAATAGAACAAATATTACATAATTATTTAAGCAAATATGAAGAGTATTCTAGAAAACTTTAATTGCTCTCAAAACATGGATCATTTTTGTAAACTTTTATTAAACATAAAACACGAAAAGTTTTAATGATCTAAATTAAATTATTTAGACAGCTGTTACTTTAGGTACTCGGGGTAAAATTTACTTTGGATTATCAAAAATTAATTAAGTATATATTTACTAATCCTTTTAAATATTTTAATAATGTTAATTTAGTCTTTTTACATGAAAGCGCAGGAATCTAATTACCAAAAATAAAGTCGGGTTAGTTACACTTCTTGTAACTCCAAAACTGATGTGTCGATTTTAATTATCTCTTGTGATATTTTATTGAAGTTATTAAAAGTTCATGGTTATATTAAAGCTAAAGATGGTAAAGTATCTTCAACGTCCACACCCCCGAAGAGGTATTCAGTGTAGAGGTTCAGCCGAAGACAGTCTAAGTCATTGTTAGGTGGCAAGCCTATCACCATGTCCAGTGGACGTCCTCCGGCTGATGTTGATAATGGTGATGAAGCCTATCACCAACTGGGCAATCCAGGGCAACGCAACTTTTATTAGAAAATACACATTTTCTATTTTTTTGCTCAAGAACACCGACACCTGAACGGTAGACAAATATAATAACATTGGTTAATAAATATTATACTAGCTGCCCGATAGTAATTTTTTTACCATAAATTGAGATATAAGCTATTCTATCTCTCAAGTTGGATCGAACTGCATATGGTGTGCGAATTTTATTATAATCGGTTAAGTGGTTTAGGAGTCCATTGAGGACAAACAAAACGTGACACGAGATTTATTTATATTAAGATAATTATATTTTATTATATATATTTCGATTAAAAGTATTATCAAACCAAATCATTATCAAATAGAAAACTTGTAACCAATAACATAGAATATGTTTTTGCAGTTTTACTGAATTTTATTATTCGCTACAGTGTTTAAAGCTATTTTAATTTCGTCGTCCAATTCACAAATAATAATTATCTAGTCAGTGGACTTTATATTTTAATCTATAAACAAATAATAATAATAATTTGAAAATAGCCATGCGAAGCTCAAATGGAGCCGGTCTGTCATCACGGACAGGACTATTGTCGCCAATAAGCCTGACATCGTGCTAGTAGACCGGTTGGAGCGCCAGGCTTTTCTTGTTGATATCACTGTTCCATGTGACGTTAACCTCGTGAAAGCTGAGAAGGAAAAAATGTCAAAATACATAGACTTAACTCACGAGGTGACCGACGTGTGCGATGTTGATTCAACAACAATTGTCCCGATAGTCGTTTCAGTAAACGGTCTTATAGCGAAGAGTCTCGACCAACACCTTTAGAGACTCGCTCTGCAACCCTGGATTAACAACCGGATTCAGAAGGCAGCAATTTCGGGGACGGCCCGCATTATGCGAAGATTCCTCAGTCTGTCTCCCTGACCACTAACGGTTAAGTTGTAAGACTACCGTCTATGGAACTCTATTTTTTATGTTTACATTTTTGTAATATATTTTTTTATCTTAAATGTATAAACCTAAAGAATAAGAAGCAATGTGAATAAATAATAATAATAATAATATGCTTTTATAATAATAATAATAACAATAAGAATTAATATTTCCAGATTAAATCCTTAAAATTGCCAAATAAAATTATGTGAAGTGAGTGAACTGCCTGGAACTTTCCAATTATATCTAAGCAAACAATATTTCATAATAAGAATAGATATTTCCAGAAAACAAGAAGAGACAAACAAAAAATATGAGAACAGAGCGATTTTCTAGGAACTTCCAATTTCATCTCAATAAACAATATTTTGAAATAAGAACATTAACAATACGTATTTCCGAAAAAAAATAATAGAAGGGACAAATTAAAATGTATGAACACAGTGAACTTCCTGGAACTGTTTTATTTATTCATTTCTATGCACAAATATTGTAAAAAGGATGACAATACCATACAGCATACTCTACCAGCATCTTAAGAGACCCGCTCTGCAACTTTTTGTGAAGAACCGGATTCAGAAAGCAGCAATTTTGGGGACGGCACGCATTGTGCGGAGATTCCTCAGTCTGTTTTCTTGACCACTGACGGTTTAGTTGTAAAACCACCGTCTTTGGAACTTTATATTTATGTTTATATTTTTTTATTTTAAGTGTATAAACTTAGAAAATAAGAAATAATGTTAATAAATGATGATGATAAATATTAATAATATATGTATGGGTCTACGAATAAATATTTAGTAATAATGTTAGGTATAATACAGGATTTATCATGCCCATTAAAAGGTTAATACGAATTTCTATTTCCCATCAACATTTTCCCCAACAATATTTTAGACCATTCTAATTTTGTCGTCCAATTTAAAAGTGATAATTGACTAGTGAGTGGATTTTAGATTTTAATCTATAAACAAACAGTAATATATAAATAAATCTATAAATAAATGTATAGTAATAATGTTATGTATAATACAGGAATAATTATGCCCATTAAAAGGTTAATACAAATTTCTATTTCCCATCAACATCTTCCCCAACAATATTTCAGACCATTCTAATTTCGTCGTCCAATTCACAATATTCTGAAGTTTATTAAGTACTTTTCAATGGAAGCTTATTTATCAAAGTGGTAAATTGTTCAAGTTTGTTACCCTCGCGGTGACATAGCCTGAGGCATCACTTTCAAATTTTAATACTTCAATTTGAATAACATAAACTTCATCTCGCTTTGTCTTGCAATTGTATAATTTCTTTGTTTGTTGTGATGCATATTGAGTAATATAATTATGATTTTAATTTAAGTTATTTTAACTGTAATCAAGAACATGAAAGTGAAATTACAGCTAAGTTAAATGTTAAGATTATGTTAGCTTATTCATTCTAATTAATTAACATGTTATTTTGATTTAAAAAGTATTTATATCTTTGTGTACAAAATGGTAAAATTGAAGTTACAAGAATTAATAAATCAGTAAGTAAAGAATTTTAAACGATGATATTTTTGTATTTATGTAAGTAAGATAAAACTTTGCATTCTAAATAAAACTAATTACATATATGATCTTACTAAATATGTCAAATTTCATTCCTTCTATTAGAAAGGTTTCTAGTCGTGGAAGGGTCAAACGTGTCTCAAAATCGTTCATGTAATTATTGTGCTCGACGATGCAGTCGATGCTTTTCTTTGAACTGGGCTTGACACATAGCATGTCTTAATTAAAGTAAGGGAAACTGGAATCAATCCATAGCTTTTTGATCCTGACTCTGAAACTAAATTCCGCAACTGTTGTGTTCCAGTAAAAGCGGCGATAATTATAAACGAGATTGAAAAATCAAAAATCGGATGCATTTGTGTACTTACTACGATGGATTGATGATCCAAAAGGAGTCTTGGCTTCTGAAACAATAGAAAATATTCCTTCTAAAGAAATGTATGCCTAGCAAAATAGTAATAATGCGCCACCACGCTGTAAGTTAAAAGTTGAAATCATACAGCCAATGGAACTAATCGAAGCTCAAGATAAACATTTTAATAAATCCCTAAATTTTAAGTTTCTTCATGAACTGTTAACTTCGCACAAGGCCCTACAATTTGTGAAATTACCAAGAAAATTTTACATTTCATAAATTTTTACTTCCTTATTTTACGCAAAGATACGCTTCGTTAAATAAACGATAGTACGCTTAACTGTGTCTTTTGAATTTATTATGAGATAAAACAAGAGTAGACAGTATTCCTAAAGATAAGGTATAAACATTGCTTATATACAACAAAGGTTTGTCAACCTGAGATCGGTCCAAGGTTTTGTCAACCTGAGGTCGGTTCAAAGATTTGTCAAAATGAGGCCGGTCCAAAGGTTTATCAGACGTTGTTCTGCTATATTTTTAATGTGACAAGTGGTCGCCCGTTGGTCGAAATTAGACCATAATATATTTTAATATCTTGCTGATAAGAACGCCATCTTCATTTCCGAAGGCCAACTACTTTGTTTTCTAAACTTTTTAGTGCGCCATCTGTGATCTTTTATCGTTATCATCAATATATTTGTTTGTGTGTGTCAAATGCATAGTAGTGTGGGTTATGTTTTATTAATTGATTTAATGTACTTTATAAGCAGTATTATTGAAAAATATTACAGTTCTGCACTTCTCCTCCACATAAACTATAAATTTGCTAAAATTTATGCTCCTCCGTCAGCGCAATTTTCGTAAAAAGGGGTCCAAAGTTTTGGCATCACGTATTAATATATAGATTTTAGTTAAAAAGTTGGGGTTAGTCACCTTTATCACATGAAAAATAGATGTTGGCTGACTCTCAGATCTATTTAATATGCTAACAAAATTTCATAAGAATCGCTCAAGCCGTTTCGGAGGAGTTCAATCACGCACACCGTGACACGAGAATTTTATATAATAGAAATTCGTGCAGTTTAGCCTCTTGCATAAACTCTTGCATACTGTCGTTCTCGGTATCTGCTTATAATGAAGTTAAATTATTATTATTTCTTATCATATTGGAAGGCAAACAAGCAGATGGATTTCCTGATGGTAAAAAATTCACGCCGCCTAGAGTCACCAAAGGTGGTAATATTGCGTTACCAACCTGAGGCCGGGATGTAAGGCCTCAAGCAAAAGTAAGTTTACCGGCTACCTTACCCTCCAAACCGGAACGCGTCATGAAGTTATGGCGGCAGGAATAGGTAAGGCGATGGTACCAATCTGGGTGAGTCGCTGCGAAACTCAATCACCTAGTAGGAAGTCACGGTGTCAGTGACGGTAAGCCTATGGTCGTCTTTGACGAGCTGCCTGGCAGGAAGGCAGATGGTCTATTCTGCAAAGGAGCCCGGACCAACACGGGGAAAATATTATTTGTGTCTAATCAGCAATAAGTGTGTTTGCCAACGCATTCCTTCGTGTCATTAGACAGCAATCTAACACACGACTTTTCTGATGGTAACCGACCGTGGCTAACAGCTATTACGGATAGTTGCGTCGCTGTCAAAAGGGTGTTAGGCGTATTGTGCAAGTCTACCGACAGACCCTCGGGACCGAAATATGACACTGTCACTATAGAGGCACGAAAAGGTTAAGCGGTGCATCCTTTCTCGGTAAAGTTGTTGCACCAACTACCAGCCACCACCAACCACCTGTAATCTTGTCGATTACGATCCATGCAACCTATGATCGCCTCTTACTTGCTACCTTTCAGAAAGGCAGATGGTCTAGATAGAGGACCTATACCAGAACAGGGGCTTGTTTACAAATTTTGTTTATCGTCATTATCATCTTTCATTAATATCCTTTCTTATTTTCTAAGTTTGTATATTTAAAAATATAAAGAAAACACATATATAAAGAAAAAAGTAAATATCTTTTTTTTAAAGAAGAGGAGGCAATCGAGCAAGTGGGTCACCTGATGGAAAGTGATCACCTCCGCCCATGGACACCAGGAGTATCACAGATGCGTTGCCAACCTTTTTCCCCGGTGTAGGCAAAGGCACAACCAGGGTCCAAACGACTAGCGAAAGTCCGACCCTGAGTATCACCAACCAGACACATATGAAATTCCGTTTTCCAATTTTTTTATTGCCCGACCTGGAGACCGAACCCGATACCTTAAGACTCTGTTATTCTAATTATTGTTGATACAGTTTTACAGAAGCTAAAAACAATGTGTAATTCGAATTTTTTTTCAACTTGCAAGACATTCTTAAGTGGTCATTGCGCGGAAAAAAATCTAAGAATTTGTGTTGCCACTCCTGTCAATTTAACATGTTTTTTTTTACTCTTCATCGTCGGCAACTGCTGAAATTTTATTGCGTACATACTTTCTAAATAGCACTTGTACTTTCCATATTACATTATATTACTTCACCCTTATTACTATATTAAGCTTACCGGTTTCACGCTTCACAGCATCATCACCTTTCAGGCTTTTCTACTAAACATACGAGAATTCTCTTTATTTTTAACGTACAGTATTCAAGTCTGACATTAAGAGTAAAATAAAATTTATTGTGGAAAAGCATAAGTGTTATGTAGACAGTATATCTATTAATATAAAAATCAATGCCTCTTTTCGTTGAAACTTCATAATTAAAGAACTAACTCACTTATCCAAACCATATATTTAGGCTATATTCGGACTATTTAGTAGATTGTTTATGTGAAGTTTGTATAAAATCGAGTAGAGTGGTTCTTCATTTATTACATTTTTTGAAATGAATTCAATAAATGGCGGATTATTTTATTGATGGGTATTTTTAAGTCAAATTGAAACTTTTTTTTAGTTTTTTTTTGGTTTTGTTGTGTTATGTCATTCATGTCATATACGTAGCAAAACATGTAGGGGAAACTGGGGCAGAATGATACAAGGGGAACATTGATTCACTCATAGTAGCTCAAAATCTACTAACACAGCTGATGTGGTCAAATCGTACATGCACGAGCACTGTTGCTGTGACCCTGCCTCCCGTCTGTTAGCAGTTGGCATTTTGCGAGGGAAAATGTGTTTGCTGTGCGTGGAACTAAATTTTTTAGTCGAATGTAACAATGTTTTGACGAGTGATTAAGTACTTTAGGATTAATGTAATATTACCAAAGGTAGGTTATTTTATCTAATACGCACGTTTACTTGTAATTTTATAAGAGGTTTTAGTGATTTCAATACAAACACAGTTTTTTTTAAAAATATCCGTTGGGGTACTTTGATACAGAACGGCATGGGGCACTTTTGGTCGTATCAAACTGCCCCTAGATAACCTATACCCCTAGATAACCTATGTGTTATTTTACATTATTAGCTATTTCCTTATCATTTTTTTATCCAAATTAGCTTAACCATTCTATATGATATATATTGATATTTATTTCCGGCAAATGGTTCGCGCCTATAAAACAATGACTAATCGAAGCAATATAGATGAGGAGAATGTTAAAGCAGTCATAGATAAAGTTTTATCAAAGAAATTATACATTAGAAAGGCAGCCGTCAAACAAAACATAAAAGTTACAACTTTGCAGCATCGTATTGAAAAGTTTCAAAAACTATGTACTAAAACGACAAATCACCTTCAATGAGTTATAGCTCTAAAAATTTTCTGTAGCTCAAGTGTTTTTAAACGATCAAGAAAAAGCATTAGCAGAATAATTCTGTTGCAGATTTTTTACTAAGACTTAAGTGTCAATTTCATTTTATTTTTGTTACTAGTGTATGATATTAATTATTCAAAGAATGCAGGGTAAAAGAATACAAAGAATAGTTACTTAAATAGTGGTCTAAGGAAGAAGTTTTTAAATTACTATAGTCTTTGAGAATTAACCAGAAAATTTTATACTTTTGTATTGAATTTTATGGTTTATGTTTAATCCATATAACCAAAAAAGCTCATTATACGATATCTTACAGAAAAAATGGTTTTATTATAGATACTCTTCTAAAACTACAAATACAATACATTTTCTACATCGTATCAATGTACCCCACACGCTGTATATAAGTGCCCCGTGCATGGGGCACAAGGAGTCAAGACCCATTTTTTACTTAATTTCTTATATTTCAAAAACTATCACACTGAGTACACTGTGAAACTAGTATGATAAAACTGAGTAATCAGGCTTCATAAAAAGTGCAAATAGTCGCTGAAATAACTTTTATCAAGCAAGATATTTAAGATCATATTTTCCTGTACCAAACTGTCCCACTTTCCCCTACCGGGCCGCAGGTTTAACATATATTTATTAAGCATGAAAAATAAATTAAGTAAATGACTTCAACATGTTCTACTTTGAATGAATTACTTACTACCAGTCTTACGTGATAGTTATTCACAACTCTATAAATGATTGGATTTTCGACTTACAGATTAGTTTATTCCATTTCAGAGAGATTAAATGGAGAAGCTTTGACTAACTCCGTGTTTCTACGCTTGTAGAACCTGAATGTTGTAGTTTGATCTGAATATATTGGATTTCGTAGGCTGTAGTAAAGGATTTGGTATTGGCTGTTTGTGTTATATTTAATTCTTGAGTTTTCAGATTGGAAATGTTTTCAGATAGACAACTAAAATTGTCATCAAAAACAACGTTGCTCGGGATTGGATAAGTGTACGATTAGCGATAGGCGTGTTATCACACTCTGTTTTGGTTGTACTTTGAGCTTGGTTGTACTTTTTTTACTTTTTTATTTAACTATTCAGGGACACGGCTAGGCTAGTTGCGGTATCGAATCATTACTACATAGTATAAAACAAAGTCACTTCCTGTGTCCCTGTGTACCTTTGTATGCCTTAATCCTTAAAACCGCACAAAGGATTTAGATGCAGTTTTGTTAATAGATAAGGTGATTGAAGAGGAAGGTTTATATGTATATTTTATAACCGTGCGAAGCCGGGGTGGGCTGCTAGTTAGTTATGAAGCCCTGATGATACTGTCAAAAGTGAAACCGGTTGGCTATAACGTATTATAAAGTATTAAATAAAGTGTACTGTAAAAAAGTACAAGCGTTTACCTAAAGAAAGTGTGTACAAAATGGGATTTCACCTATAAGTGCTGTCGATAACAAGTACAGATTCTATAAAGTTAGTCACTGAAATGCTAACTAAACATAAAGGCGTCGGTGGAGATCGTCCTAAACTTTTTAAGGACTAAAACAAGACTGCCAATGGACGAAATATTAGTGATACAGAAGACCGATGAGGGCAGGAAAGCTTTGAAATTTTCTGTTAAAACGTGACAAAAACATGAATAAACACTAAGGCAAAGATGATATATTTCTTCAACGTAGGCAAAAGGAATCGGGTGCGATTTTTAACCTATGACCGTCGTGCTTCATTTACATTCCTATCTTTATATAAACACTCCGATTTCAGAGACACTTGTCATCAAAACGATGAAATATTTTAGTCCATGAAACTTAAGCTACCTAACTTAAAAGACGAAGTACCAACATTTTCAAATAAATAATTATGAAACACAAAATACGTCTTCAGATTAATAATGTTGCAACATAAAATACGTTTTCAGATTAATAATACTGCAAAACAGAATACGTCTTCAGATTAATAATGTTGTAATATAAAATACGTCTCCAGATTAATAATACTGCTAAACAGAATACGTCTTCACATTAATAGTTTTGCAACATAAAATACGTTTCCAGATTAATAATACAGCAGAACGAAATACGTCTTCACATTATTATGTTGCAACAAATATCACGTATTCAAGTTAATGTTGTTGCAAAACATTTCCCTATTTTCATATTTCCCCGTGTTGATCTGGACCCTTTGCAGAATAGACCATCTGCCTTCCTACTGGATAGCTCGTAAAAGGCGAGCATAGGCTTACTGTCACTAGCACCATGACGTCTGACTAGGGGGTAGAATTTCGTAGCGACTCGCCTGGGTTAGTATTGCATTATCTATTCCTGCTGGCATAACGTCGGTACTTGCAGTTGACGTGTTCCGGTGTGGAGGAGGTAGGTAGGTAGGAAGAAAGTAGCCGGTAAACACTGCGAGCGTTAACCGTTGACGTTTTC
>NJDD01000561.1:650446-665528 GCA_002245505.1 Calephelis nemesis
TAAAAAAACCGCATCAAAATTCGTTGCGTAGTTTCAAAGATTTAAGCGTTCATAGGGACATACAACAACAGAAAAAGCGACTTTGTTTTATACTATGTAGTGATAAGCACCCAGACCCGGAAATGCAGACATCTAAATGTTCATCACACAAATGCCTGCCCCCGTCGGGAATCGAACCCGAGCCTCGCAGTTGATCGGTGTAGTTAAGCGTGTACGCTAGCCACTCGACCAATGAGGAGGTCAAACCAATTAATTGGGCAATTTAGATTTTGACATAAGAACGAAGTAACCTCATCGCAAACTATTCAGAATCACAATCAGAAAATCTTTATTTACGTGAACCATACAAGTGGTACTTGTGCGCGTCGACATTTTTATATACTATCACCGGATCGGAATGGCGGCCACACATTGAAAAGATCCGAAGAAAGGACCTCAGCGGGCTTCCCTTTTTTTAAATACTGATTAAATATTTTTTTTAAATAGAATTTTTTTTTCATGGTAAATGTTAGTTTGAACAAATATAATAACAGTATTCGGTGTACGCGAAAACGCGCAAAATATTTTTACTTTTTGCCGTTTGATTACACGGTTGTTTAGCTTGCGTATTGCGCATGTTTTGGGAATGAATGAATGAATATGAATTACCTTCTAAATCAGTACAAAGTCAAATCATTTAGAAAATTACAAAAAGTGACTAATTCTCGAAGAAATTTTTTTTCTTTAAAAAAATCCGCTGAAGAACTACGATGGCATAGACACACACACTCACATACAAACACACACGTGCGTGTTTTGCGTCGACGGTTTTTTTGTCTTTGGAAATAGGGCGGTCTTTTAAATGAAACTTTGTACTTGTTACGAATTTCACAGTCGCGTTTTTGTCTTTAACAATTTCCTTTTTTAATTGCAGGCTTAGCATGAAGTCTATTGTGCTGTTCCATCTCTTTGCCATTGTGTTGGCGTACACAGATTTAGACGATAACTATCATTTTGAGGGTTTTATTCAAGACTCTGATGAATTAAAAAATATGCTGAACTGTTTCTTGGACAAAGGTCCATGCGACGAAGTCTTATTACATTATAAAAGTAAGTTAACGTATACTATATTAAAGGTAAGGTGTGTAAGGTAGATAGGTCTTGAGGGAAAGGGAAAATAAAAAAAAAACTAATTTTGAAGTAAGCTACATAACAATATTTTTTTAATAACGTCGTAGTTATTTTTATAATTTTTATAACGTAGTTAATGTTTTTAATGGAGCTGGATAACATTTATCAAAATCCATAAAATAAGGTACTTAAGAGCAGATTACGAGTCCTAGCCCGGTTTGCCTAAGGGAGGAAGTCCCTAAACAGGTTTTCGTTTCAAAGTTTCGTAATGTGATCATAGCTAAACTTAAACTTCCCAACAAACAAAAACATAGTTATGATAACGTTGTTTTTATAAAATCATTATAAAATAACATAAGCATTAAAAAAAATCAACGTATGGGCAGTTTCATTACAAACACGTTAGTATGTACGTACGGTACATATTACGGTACGGTACGGTAGTATGTATTAATAATTAAGAAATTAGATGTCATCTGTCTTACTGTAACATTTTTAAAGCAAGGTTCGGAGCAAAATTTTAAACTTGATGGATACTGTCTTGCTTCTTATTTCCCTCGTAGTAACCAGCGTCGAGGTGGCACCTGTATATTAGTGAGTAAAGATCTTCTTTATAAACCTCTTGATTTACACATACACATACCATTTTCCTTTGAATGCTGTGCCGTTGAGATAATAAGCTATAATTTAATAGTATTAATTATAACTGTAATTCGTACACCTAATTCAAATATTGAGATATTTCTTGACAAATTAGAATTATTATTAGAAAATATAATGAAAAATTCTAAGAAGAAAATTGCTCTATGTGGAGATTGGAATTTTTTAATTATTTTTTAATTAAAAAATTCTAAGTTTAACAAGCATTTTAAATAATAATAATCATATGTGTCACCATATTTTAAAACCCACTAGAAAACATGCATGTCTAGATGTAATTGCTAGTAATTTGGATAATGTTTTTCTGATACTCATGTTCTTGATTTATCTGACCACGAAACTGCACAAAGTATACAAGTAGATATTATAGCAGTTACACATCAAAAACCGAAACGTAGCTTCTGGTTTGAAACAAGGCGACTTTTTGGTCAGGAAAATATTAGAAAGTTTTATGAATGCCTGTCATCTTTAAATTTTAGTAAAATTCTTGCTTGCGATGACTGTGAAGAAGCATTTAATGAATTCCATAATATTTTGATGTTATTTTATGATTTACGTTTTTCAATTTTTTTTATGTTTTCCAAAAATTCAAATTAAAGTTTCAAATAAGCCAATAAAAATAAATGTCTATCAAAAGGTATTTAAAAATGTTGCAAAGTAAAACGTCAGTTATATTTAAATTATCGATTTTCTCATACTAACAAAAAGAGTAATAAAATGAATTACATGCGTTATAAGAAAGTACCATTCAAATGTATAATAGAGTCTCAAAAACAGGCATCATTAAAATAAATTAAACAGTCTTCTAATAAATGCAAAGCATCATTGGATTTAATTAGGAGTTCTTTTCAAAATCAAATGCTCAAAGAATAAATTGAAAAAAATAAAATTAATAACATAGTCTGTACTGATGCTCAAGCAATTTGTAACTATTTTAATAAGTTCTTTATAAACCAGACTAAATCTTGTAATAAAAAACAGACTAGCTCTACAGGTAGCATAAAATTTAGTAGTTTGTTTAATCATAATAAAACTATGTTTTTGATACCATTCGATGAACATGATATTACGAGTATTAAGGTTACTCATAGTTTGAAAAAACACTAGAGCAACTGGTTTTGACAATTTAAGCACAACAATATTAAAAAATGTTGCTAGTGTAATATCAAAACCTCTATGTCATATTATTAATTTATCATTTTTGGAAGGGAAATACCCCGCGCGTTTAAAGCAGTCAATTATCAAGCCATTATTTAAAAAAAGGTGATACATGTGATATGAACAATTATCGACCTATAACGTTAATTCCAGTCATTTCTAAGATTGTTGAAAAAATAATGTATGAAAAACTTTTCAACTATTTACTCCATTTCAACTTGTTAGGGACGTTTTGTTGAGTAGACAACCATAAATTCGACCCCTAAGGGGATGAAATAGGGTTTAAACATTTGTATGAAAGTCCTTATTAATAGGCTATTGATTAAAAGTAATGAAGTACGTTTAAAAAGGAAAGAATTATTCATGTAGTTTTTAATTTAACTCCGTTTCAGTAAATATAATATTAAAAAGCAAAGCCGTGGATAACAGGTAGTCTTTAATGTACTAAATTTGTTAAAAAATATATTTAACAGCTCGGTGTAGGTCGATGTAGGTTTTGAAGACGTGGCCAAGGCCAGACCTTTAACATTATATAATCAAGTGACTGGGTTTTTACATCCCTATGCTGATTTTTGCATTTGATTTTGATAGGTCATATAGAAGAGTCATTCGACGATGCATGTGCGGAGTGCACTGAATTGCAGAAACACCACTATAAGACGTTCCTCACAGATTCCCAAAAGTTCCATCCTGAAGACTTCAATAAGTTTCTGAAGATCTATGACAAGCATAACCGTTACGGTGAATTGCAAAAGGCACTTGCATCTTATTAAAGTTGTTGAGTTAAATTGAAATAGTTTAATTTGGCTACGCCCTGTGGTTTCCAACAATGCCTCCTTTTTTTAAAACCGTTGTAGGGTTCTGATAAATTTGTTGTAACTTAATATCGGAAATAAAATTTAATAAAACACTAAATTAAAAATTCTGGCAAAACCCACGACAGTCAAAAAGTTATCGAAAATTATAAAATAACTTATAAAACCCCTTTTTAAATAATCTATGTGACAAGAGATAATTAACGCAACATCTGAATTATAGTCCGGGTAACGTGATTTAAATTTAGTAATTTTAATAAACCTTACAGTCACCAAATTCTAAAAAATAATTATCTGACATAAAATAAAAGTTGTGAGGGCTCAAACATACGACTAAATGCCTCGCAAAATAGTTATAAATAGTGCCCTCGTGTTTCACTTTGCTCTTCTTGGTGGAGGAACTCCCTTAAGATGATGAGAATCAAACTTTCTTGCTGGTGACTCGTAATAGCTCAATTTACCCTAAGTGAGTTACATCTTACAAATAAAAACTTATTTTTAAGGGAATTAAAGCAAAATATTATTTTAAATTAATATATTAACAATATATTATTAACAATATATTATTAATAATATTTAGTAAAACAGTTCATATGATAATCTTTATCTACTGAAGTACTTACATAAGCAGGCATTTCTATTTACTCTATTTTAGTTTAAAAAAGAACGAACAAAACAGTTTTAAAATAGGTCTATTTATTACTGTAAAACGTATCATAAATCTTACGTTTATCCAGACCTTGTGGCTCTTTATTAATCTGTCGCTAAGGGTCGCTGAGCAAGTTTTTGTCAACTAACATCTTCTGACCCTTGTACCTTCTAAAGGGTTCAATGAAATTAAGGATTTGTCCTTACTTTGAATATGAATCGAATTCGTTAGAAGGTAGCACAATAATACTTAAGATACATTTCAAACCATCCATAGCGTATTATAATGAAGAGTTTCTTTAACTGGTTGTGATATTTGAACTCCGACGGAAAAATAATTGTGGTATAAGTTTCACGTATCTCCCTCTCTCTCTGTGGGTGCATCTGTGTGTCTGAAAATAGACCAATGTCGATGCGGATTTAATTGTGTGAAAACGAACGTAATGGAGGTGGTTCTTAGCTACAGAATTGACGTAGTAGACAGTAAATTATGGAAGCCTTTTAGTAACTTTCTGGTTTTTGAGTGTCGGAAATAATTTATCTTATATGATATTTACAAAATTACCTAATATATTTCCATCACACCTGTTAATAGCAGTAGGAATGAAATCACGAGGAAAAAATAGTTAAATTATAAAACTACACATCTTGTTTCATCATGTAATATTCATTCATACATTCAAAACATTTAGGTTTAATGGAAAAATATCTTATAAATAAAACAAGAGAAAAATACACAAAAATAAATGGTATATTTTAAAGTAGTTTAAAAACACGTATTTTGATCATTCTAAATTATCCTAAAACATTTAATGTTTTTCATCTGCTTTGTATCATTATAAACTTCATTTATTATATTTTTGTTGGTCGTAGCGCACTCTATTAGTACTGCAGTTGAAATCAAGGAAAAGCACACGGAGAAGTCTGTGACAGCGGCAAACTTGGTAACATAGAACTTAGTTTTTAACCCAGATGGAAAAATGGATGGACGTGTTACAAGAGTTCTATATGATTTTTTTTGTTTGAAATGTGATCAAAATGGTTCTTAGCTACAATACGGTTAGATATTTTTTTTATGATACTGGAAAGGAAACAAGCAGACGGATGTCCTGATTGTAAGAAATTCACGTCGCCTAGAGACACCAAAGGTGAGTCGCTGCGAAACTATACCGCCTAGTCAGACGTCACGGTGTTAGTGACGGTAAGCCTAGGTTCACCTTTTTCGAGCTGCTTGGCAGGAAGGCAGATGGTCTATTCTGCAAAGGAGCCCGGACCAACACAGATTTGATTACTTTCAAGATTTTATTAATTTTACCTAGTGTTTGTCCGGGTCCGTTGAGTAGAACAGATTGTCTGCATCGGTGCCAGGCACCTCATAAAAGAAAAGAAGAAGAAAGAGAAGAAGAAGTCGTCACTTGCAAGAAACCAGTTGGTAGAGTACTGTGTAGTGACTTGGAAATGGGAAAGGAATCCACTGCCTCACTTATTCCTGCCGCCATAATGGCTCTGTAGTGTTCCAGCCGGGTGGCCGGTAGACTTTAAATAAAATAGGCATCATATCCCGGCAGCACGAAAGCGATACACCTGGTACATCTATGTTGTCTTTAGGCCACGGTTATATCTAACCATCACAAGAGGCATGTGCTTGTTCGCCAATTTTCACAAAAAAAAAGTACACATTATACAAATGTTAAACATATAGTGTGACAATACTTAAAAGTGTTTATTTATAGACATAATAAATTCTTAGTCAATTAATTCAGAAAGTTGTTTTTGGCTAGAAAAAAAATGATTTCCTTACAAGTATTGTAGATAATTTATATCATAAGCATAATTATATTTTTCTCGCTGAAGGTTTAAGCTAACTTGTGTAATCTGACAAAAACCAAAAAAATTCTTTTATTTTGTAATGCATATATTTTCATGAGAAGTTCGTGCCGGTACGCGGTATAGTGTGCTACGACCTCAATGCTACTTCATTAAACATTTCATCTGTCGATTACTCCAGGTAAATGTAAATACCCCGCATCTGTCACTTACCGGGGGTCGGTAAAATTTAGCTTGACTTCTTTCATTTTTATCTAAAATGTAAAAAACCTTCTTCCACTTCACACGATTTTGAAACCTAATGACATTAAATGGGGGTGTTTGTGAAATTTTTTTTTTACATAATATAAACAATAGGACAGTCTGAAAAACGTGACGCAATTCTTTTCAAAACTTGTGTCATTTTATGTGCGGACTTTTCCCTGTTGTGTAGTATCTTTGTTGGTTTTTGTGGTGACTTTGAATTTAATCTAGGGTATAGATTCGCAGCGACTCACCATTACCACCTTTGATGTCTCTAGTTCGCGTGAATATCTTACCATCAGGAAATCCGTCTGCTTGTTTGCCTTCCAATATCATAAAAAAAGATTTCGACTAATCCTATGTAATGTTTTTAAGGAAAATAAAAAAAGAACATTATCACACCGTGTGACGGAAAGAAAATGGACTTAATCGTAGGTTTTTTAATAATTAAAGCATGACTATTTTCTGTGTTTACGTCTTGCACTACAGTCAAAATGTTGTGTTTTCAAATGCAAAATACAAAATAAATTTCCTGAATTATTTGTAGAACGACAGCCCGCTTCTAAAAATAATTGGATTTTAGCGTTCCTAATACTGTTATTAAAGTATTTACAACAATTAAAACCTAGCACTCAACGGTTTTGTACGGTAAATGAATAAATAAATTAAAACAAGACATTTGTTTTCTTAATCACTCAATTTTTATTTAAATTAATAGAAAATTATTTTCTACCATTTAGTTCAGCTAGATATAAATGCGTTATTTTAGGGTTATGCAGCCGAAGGCCAAAAGACAATACCCTTATAGTTTCGTCTTGCCTGTCTGTTCGTCCAATCGTATGTCATAGCCATTAAACTAAGCGCTATGCTGATTAAACTTCGTAACTAGATATAGAAATCAGCCTAGCTTTTTTCTAGTTTTGTTTTTAGTTGCACATTTTGCTACTCAATTTTATTTACAAGTAATTATAAATTCTACTAAAACATTTATTTATTTTAATAATAATTAAACGCAGTGTAACTGCAAAAACCGACTCCAACTATATCATTGGGTACCACGACGTGATTTGATAACTCCTCTTTCGAAAAATAGAAAATGTTTCCGAAATAGTCTCAAATAAGTTTTCTCAACATTTTTGTAGTAGTTTTTGAGTTACAAATAAATGATACATACATTTTTCACTTAAATTGACAATCTCATCTACGATATATCTCACTATTAAGTATAACTCAAAACCTACTTCTCGGATCATGATAAAACTAATAGGTATGGGATCACCTTAGGATTATGACATATCTTTCGGCTAGTGGCCGAGTAATCGCGTACATGTGTAAAAAAACATGCAGCCGAACTGAGAACATCCTATTTTTGTCAAGTCGGTTAAAAATACCTAAAGTTATAGGAAATTAAGAAAAAATATTGAATTCAGGATGTTTATTTTAATATTTTTCTAGTTCTTTTTCAAGTAAAGCGAAGTGTTTCCCGTCTAGATCAAATTTATCTGTGAAACGTTTAAATAGTTCTGGAAATCTCTTTTTGTATGATAGCAGAAATATGCGATAGTAATGTCTCTCCCAATCTTTACATTCTCGGCATCCATCTTCTACTGATTCTCGGAGATGAGCTGAAAGTAAGGTATAATACTTATATTTTCGCACATCTTCGAACAGACAGAGGCACAACCAGAATACCTACTGAGGAGTCCACGAAGGGGACAATGTCAAACAATGTGACAGGTGTCAAACCTATTGCTCTTATCCAATCCTGGCTACGTTGTTATTTAATAAATTTGGAAAACACATTTTAATTAGTCTGACCCGGTAATCGAACACGGAACCTTAAGTCAACACCAACACAGGTTTCAGTACTTTTTTACAGTCTTTTGAATATGGTCAGTAAGGGTGACCAGACTCAAAAGAGAA
The DNA here is from genome assembly GCA_002245505.1 of Calephelis nemesis. NCBI lineage: Eukaryota > Metazoa > Arthropoda > Insecta > Lepidoptera > Riodinidae > Calephelis > Calephelis nemesis. The sequence goes on from NJDD01000561.1 coordinate 658,831, forward strand.
AAATTTGGGTAAAAATTTTATCTGTGAGAACGTTTACGGAGACGATTATAAGAAAAAATGTTGTGAAATCAACACCCAAAGTGTTGGTACCCTGCGTTTAATCTGTGTACCACTATAGTATCATAATAATTGGTGCCAATAGTTCTCTCTGTAATGATAGAGCGATACCAATAACGCTTCTCACAGCTGTTCTAGAACTGGCTCCGGTGCGTGCTTGTAATCTGGCATAATATAGCACATCAGATAACAAAGTAATACCACTAAAACAACACAACTAAAAAAATATTGCTTAAAGTTACTTATCTTCACGCTAAGCAAAGTCTAAAAAGCCAAAAGTATCGATTGCTAAATGTCGAGATATTTTCAAACCTGCCGAGCTTCCTCCACGTTCATATTCAAAAAACGCGCTGGTTTTGGAGACTCTTGACACTACTCTCAGGTAATATGTCCTCCTCGTAATTATATTCAACGGTGAAGATTTTTAACATTAAGAGAACAATGACTTTCACATTTTTATATCATTATTAATGAACGTAGATGATGAATTTGGTAAATCGTCAAATAAATGTATACGCTTACGTAGTCATAAAATGTTTACGGCCTTTATAATTCAACGTAACTAACTCTGTAATGCTTCACCTTAGTACATCAAAGGTGTACTCGATGCCACATGTTATATCTCACTATTGTAAGTCTGCCCTTTGTTACACTCATGCCCGGTTCCTATATTCAAAAAAACGAGTCGTTTTGATTACGGATGGTAGTATTTTGTACGCTTAGTAAGATTGCTAACAACGGTTGCTCGTTTCCGACTATTGATTCTAAACATTTTTTGAAAATATTGGTAACGCTCCGTTACTTTTGAACAAACTACGAATGGTTTAGCTGACGGATTACGATTCGTTGATTATAGGAACCGGGCATTAGACTTTAGACATTACATTTATTACACACAGACATTAGACAACAATTAGACTTTTAAGAACTTTTGTCAAGCGGCCAAAAAAATGCTCCATAACAAGTTTTTTTAATATTGCAATCCTATTTTAATTTGGTAATATACTGTTACTAGATTGGTGATCAGGAAGTGTTTTATTTTGCACCTTAAACCTGTAAAATATAATACGTACCTTTAATTTTGCTAGTAACTTCTGTACATGGCCCAAGATCGATAAAACATGCCATAAATTTCTTCTCCTCTTCAGGATCATTCACCATTTTAACGTAGTCGAAACTTGGGTCTATGTCGTCATACGTGTAAACAAGAGAAACCATACACAGCAATAGAAATAGTTTCATTTTACTTCAATATCTAGAAAAAAAATTGAAAAACATTTTTTTGACAAAATTGTGACTATTTTAATGAATTCAAGTCATGCTTTGATATCGTTATTGTAAATCTTTTGTTTGTTATTCTTTCCACTTGAAAGAACAAGCGGAGTATTTTTTCGATTTATCATTTCGAAATCAACACTTTCTCTGTCAGACCTCATTGTTGCAAATGAGGCCAGCAAGCTTCACACCACAGATTTTCGGTAGCCCTTTTATTTCAATCGCATTTATCGTATTTTCATGTTTTTTTGACATAGGTAACCTACCTTCGGTTCCCTATGATAACGTTGTGATAAGAAGAGAATAATGCAACTTTCCTTTCAAAAATTTTGTCCATTCACAACGTTCCCTGCGTTAACTCTCCTTTCGACATCTATGGCGTACCTTCCATCACAACTGAAAGCACTACTGAGATAAACTGTTTCATTTACTTGGTCCAGCACTACATCATCAACTTAATTTCTTATATCCATTCTCGCTTCGTCACTTTCAAACACCATAACTTTGGTTTTAATCGCATTCAAATGTTTGGAGCTTAGGTGGTGTAGAGCCCAACAGTACATCACAACTACAACTGTTATTTACATTTTATTATTTTCGTTGTTTTTAGGGTTCTGTACCTCGAAAGGAAAAAAATGGAGCCTTTTAGGATTAGTTTGTTGTAATTCCGTCCACCTATCGAGACCCTTTTTTTCGGAAATACTTCGAGATATTAAGCTGATATTTATTTCGAATCTATTGTTATTTCTGGCTGTGAAATAAACAAACTTCTAAAATCTTAACCAACTAAAAATCTAAGCAGTAAAAATATACAGCCGTTTATGCCTCCAATTTTCGAAACTCGCAAGAGAATCAAAATCTACACGGTACATACTTTCCATTAACTCAGAATTTTGAAATTTGTTACGAAGCAAAAAGTTACATAGAAAAAATTGCAAAAAGGTATGCTTTAGCGACTGCTATGTAGCTGAACTTTTACTTATAGACTTAGTCGGGTCATAAGTTCTGTCACACAATAAAAACTTTTCAATTAAAAATGCTGGCCACAAAAATGTTTCTTTATTTGAATTTAAAATAATTTATGAATATAATTACGTACCCTTTTTGTAATTTGACGTAATTTTAAATATGGAGTGGAGTTTTGGCGCCATCGGGAGAAAAGATGTTTTTTTTCATAATTATTGAATTTCGTGTTAATATTGAGTGAAATTAGTCAATTTTGGTGGCATTTTGTGCAATTTTGTTCGGTGAAAGAGCACAAATGAAATAATCATGAAGAAATTAGCGTATCGTGTATTTCCTCGTTGCCGCCAAATCTCATTACAGAGCTTGTGTAATGAGCCACCGCTTTACCCAAGAGCCTGACACGACTTTCTGACGACTTATGACTGATGACTAATTATAATTAATTGAAATTGATTTAAAATTCGATGCAAATTTCTACTTGATTAATGGCTAAATACTAACGTGAAGGCCAAAACCTAAAGAAAGAAGAAGAAATATGGAGTGGACGTTTAAAAATACCGTGTCGGAGAAGAGCTTTTTTTTTTATAGAAGAGGAGGCAAACGAGCAGGTGGGTCACCTGATGGAAAGTGATCACTTCCGCCCACTAACATCCGCAACACCAGGAGTATCACAGATGCGTTGCCGAAAAAAAACAAAATTATTACGTAAACAACCGTAGCAGAGACGAAGCAAGCCACCGTATTCCGCGTGTCCAGCGATACCATTTTCCGTCCTCAGTCATAGTTTGGTTAAGTGTGTCATATTGTGGTGAAACTGAGATAGACTTTTGTGAGAAAGGCGTTAAAACGAATTCAATTGTGACCCGATAAGTATTTACATGTTTGTACAGAATTCTCGGTGCTTAGTTCATTCAAGAAAACACGACATAAGATAAAGTAAAGTAGGTCCTACCTTTTCAATGTTTGCAGGTAAGTAATTTAATACTACCCTTGTGGACCTTACAAATACAAATGTTAAAGACATTATCTTTTTACACACATTATAATTAAATTGTAGAAAAATGTTTCCTGGGTGTTAAATATATTTTTGAAATAACACATCTAGGCAATTGAAAATGGAGAGTCTGTCTGTTTATTGTTATCCCAGCCTTGAATCAAGTCGTACTACTGAATAGATGGTTTCGATTATTTTATGTTTCAGAAAAGGTTATTTCTAGCCCGTTTTATTAAGGGGGCTCGTGGAAAAATTCACGTGGTAAATTTTAAACTACCTCATCTGATTTTTATAACTTGCTATTCAGACAGTGCAAGAACTTTATGAGAACACTTTAACCCGGCTTTTGTTCTTTGTATATAGGCGTCGTATCTTTTGACAGAATGAAACGTTAAATATTTAAGATTTTTCCTACAAAGTTTTTATTATTATAAAGAACAATACTTGTATAGTTGATGTAGATGACACCGCAGGTAAGAATTAGTAAATTACGAAATTTATATTATTTGTTAAGTATGTTCATATAGTCTTGTCAAACTGTCACGGCAACTGATTTATTTCATGCATTTTTAATTATTTTATAATTTCTTGTATAAAATTTTGTTCATATGTAATTAATTTTATTGCTTATTTTTTAGTTTTGTGATATATTTTTTCCACATGACGTTAGCATACTTTGGTAATTATTTTTATTAGCTTGTGTTTTGTCCGTAAAGTGATTCTGTTTACTGAATAAATATTAGGCAAAAAAAAAAAAGACGTGTGGCACTCGGAGACTGCCACGCTAAAGCTATTGCATAAACAGGCAATAGTCATCAGATTGCGGTGCGGTGCAATCAATGCCACCTCGAGGCGAGTTGCTAAACTAAAGAAACAAGCGTGATCATAAAGTCATTAAAAGTTTGCTATTCATCGATAGCAAATGGCAAAACTAAAAAGTATCACCACTGTGTCGGTCGGAGTGAGGGGTGCAGGTAGAACCCACGATAGAAGCTATTCAATAACTTAAAAATTATTAAATAAATTATGTAGGCATTAAGCAAATGATATAGCTTACCGCCGTTGGTCGAGATGTGAGTGTACATGTCTAACTCCACCGACTAACCGCATGGCTTGGGTTCGATTCATGAACATCTATGAATATCGATGTCTGTATTTCCGGCCTATTTTGGCATATTAGAGCCGGTAAATATTCATGCTCTTTGTTGTTCTCTATTTTTTAAAACATCAATGATTATAATGTCAAGCGTTTTCCTTTCCTTTCATATTCATATTGTGCTTCTCTTTTCATATTGAGTATTCTTATTTCATTTAGTACTCTAACGGCCAATGTTAATAATATTTCTCTAAAGATGGATTTCAAGCAATCTAGATAGCTGCTTATATGTTATTGGCTCAGATATGTTATTGGCAAGCGATATCATAAAAATGGATCAAAATATCAATCTTGGACAGCAAGTTTTGGATTAGGATTGATTATTAATATTGGGCGTTAAGGTATTAATATTTTAGCACTTCTCTTGTGCTTGCGTTAAATTTCTATAAATAAAAAAAAGGAAAAAATTCCCCAGTCAGGTCTTAAACCGACGAAAACTCTAACCATTTGACCTAAAGAGGATTCAAGTGCTATGGCGAAATTTTTAATTTCTTGCTATACCGTTATAGTCTTGTCAACATGTGCCTTTCAGGTCAACATTTTTATCTCGCCTCGGAAAATTATGATCGAAGTGTCATTCGATTCGTCGTCAGCATTTAGAAACTTTTCGAAAATTTGGAGTTTTAAAAAAAAAAGTATCTTCACGCCCATATCCCCGAAGTGGTAGGCAGAGGCACAACCTGGGCACCCATGACTAGCCGAAGATACTAAGTCCCATAATGTGATAGGTGGCAAGCCTATCGCCAACCGGGCACGTTTCCAATCCCGACCAAAATTTTTTTATTAGAAAATTGGAAAAATCCAATTTTCTTTTTGTTGGCCGACCCTGGATTCGAACCTGAGACCCTTATGCAGTCAAGTCCAACACCCGGACCGCTCGACCACAGAGGCGATAGTTATAGATAGGTATAGTTAGTTAGGTAGTAGTTTTGATAGCAAAAATAACAAAAGTTATAAACAATTTAGTGAATAGAAAAATGGTGGTTTTGCTTTTTGCAAATATCTCAAAAAGTATTCAAAATTTTCGAAATTTGAAAAAAATCCATAAAGAGGAAGAAATTTTCTAAAAAAATTCTACATACCGGAACTCTATTTATAATTTTTTTAGAGGGTTGAAAATACGGCTGAAAACAGGTGCTCTCGCTTGCGTAAGCTCCGCCCACTTTGGACTTTTAATGAATAAATATTATATAGAGCTATTAAATATGAAAATTAAAAAATTTAAAAAAAAATTCAGGCACCTATAGGATAGATCAATAAACAAAAATGGGGCCATCAAAAATTTTATCGCGATTTTTCAATTAATTATCCATTAATTCATTAACAATTTTTTGTAACAGGAACACCAACATTGAAAGTACGATAGTTGTTAAACTATTAACCTGTAATTTTTTTCTTTTATTAAGCTATCATACAAATAGCCTTTGTATGATAGCTTAATAAAAATAAAAAATAAAAAAAATAGAAAATTAACTATTAACGCGAGTAGTTAGTTAGTACTCTCATACACTACTATCGCACATGCCTATAGCGAAATCTAAATCTTATGACAAGTAGGTGGATGGGTCCGGTGGGTTCGTGTGCAATGTTTCATGAGTTTTATATACAAAATGACAGAAGATAAAATTAAGGTATCAGAATTTACCGAAAACTAAAAAATAAATTAAATAAGTATTCTAGGATTAAATACAATGTTACGGGTACATAAAAAAAAAAGTTGAAAATAAAAAGTGAATACAGAATAAAGAAACGAATACAAATATACAAATACAATGGTATATAAATAAAAAAACGACGTCAATAAGTGATATTAGAGAGTTTTTATTAAATAATTATTTTTTCAGCTTTATACATAACTTTTGAAGATCATCGCATAGACGCAATCGTCTTTCAGCATAGCAGTTATAGACCAACTCACTAAAAATAACATCTAAATTGAAGATGATTATGATTATCTTCACTCCCATGTCCTTGAAAGGGTAGGCAGGGCACCCACGTCTAGCCGAAGACAGTAGGTCCCACAATGTGATATGTATCAATCCTATCTCCAACCGGGCACATTTTTTCAATCCCAAGCAACATTTTTTTATTAGACAATTGGAAATACCACATTCTCATTATATTGCCCGACCTGGGGCCCTAACATGATCGCTTATAACAGTATTATTTCCATCTTGCTAAATGTCCGTCTTTATAAGCAACTTTATGGCATACGTCATAAGGTTGTCTTTCTCCGATGACAATTAGTAT
>NJDD01000561.1:665976-682590 GCA_002245505.1 Calephelis nemesis
ATTTTTTTTATTAGACAATTGGAAATACCACATTCTCATTATATTGCCCGACCTGGGGCCCTACCATGATCGCTTATAACAGTATTATTTCCATCTTGCTAAATGTCCGTCTTTATAAGCAACTTTATGGCATACGTCATAAGGTTGTCTTTCTCCGATGACAATTAGTATTATTAAAATAATACAGTTTTAAGAGCTTATGTTACACTCCCCTGAGATTTGAACCAGGAACTTCATAAAGGTTGAAGATGAAAGCGCATATGTGTTTTACTACACCTAATACTACCATTTTGTACTAAAAAGAAAAAAAATAGCCAATCAAAGATCTGTCGAAACTCTATTCAGCTAGCTATGTAGCTACTTACATTGTTATTTTAATTTTCTTTTTCTTTTATTTCATTTCAAGATTGAGTTTTTTAAACTTTGTTAATTTTTGTGTAGTCGTTGTATTCGATTTAAAAAATGAAATTGTTAATTTCGTCTAGAAGATTAAGTTTTTTTAGTCAATTTTCATTAAGATTTAAATTTCCTAAAACTGGATATATTTAAGTACATTTACTCAAAAATATTTTGAATTTACAACTTCAGCGCCTGAATAATTCTTCTGTGCAACCTTCTTGTTTGTGACAATTTAAATACCTAGCTACTTTATTACATAAATAAATATCTCTTCTCCCGTACCTGACATTGGCTAAATAAGTCATGAAAAAAGATTGAAAGCCATATTAATAAAAGAAGAGGAAATATCTCTTCTCAAATTACACAACTTGTTCTAACCCAAGCTGAGACACTGGGACACGGCGTCGAAAGCGTGGGACGCGTGTGTCTGGTTAAAAAAAATATTTTGAAACTAATGCACTATGACATGCTGGCACTTGATGAGCTAATAATTAATTTATTCTATTTTTATGATATTAGAAGGCAAACAAACAGACAGATTTCCTGATGGTAAGAAATTTACGCCGCCTAGAGACACCAAAGGTGGTAATCGTGCGTTGCCACAGCAACTGACGTTATGGCGGCAGGAATAGACAAGGCGATATTACCACCTCGGGCGAATTGCTGCGAAACTCTACCACCTAGTAGGATGTAACGGTGTTAGGGACGGTAAGCCTATGGTCGCCTTTTACGAGCTGCGTGGCACGAAGGCAGATGATCTATTCTACAAAGGAGCCCGGACCAACATGGCGAAAATATTTTTTAATAGTAAGTTTGTTACAGCAATAACTTTATTCTACTTTCATATACATTCTGTCAAAAAGTATCGAGAATAGATTAAACACTTATGTTGGGTTCCATTTTTTTAATTGTTGGTAAATAAGTAGATACAACTGTTTTTGCACCACAATGATGCGCCTTCGCACAAGGCCATCATGGTGGACGAATTTTTGGCCAAACCCTCAACAAATAGCATCGAGCAACCAGCATATTCAGCAGATACGGCTGCAGCCGACTTTTCTTTTACCTTAACTTAAATAACCTATACATACAATAATAGTATAATATAATAAGACATAAGATGGAACTCGCGGCAAGAACTGAACTAGATTCCAAAAACGGCGTTTAAAAAATGTTCTGATGATTTGATTATTCGTTGGTATATGTGCATCGTTTCTAAAGGACCATACTTTAAAGGTGATACAATAAATATTAACGAATAACTAACATCGCCTCTGTGGTCTAGCAGCCCAGGTGTAGGATTTGACTGCATGAGGTCCCGGGTCGATTCCCGGGTCGGGCAACAAAAGAAACGAAAATTTGGTTATTCCAGTTTTCTAATAAACAAAAATGTTGCTCGGGATTGGATATGTGCCAATATAATATAATGGCAATATAGGCTTGCAACCTACCACATTTTGGAACTTAGTGTCTACGGTTAGTTGTGTGTGCCCAGGTTGTGTCTCTGCCTACCTCTTCGGGAATATAGACGTGAAGATATTTTACTTTTACTTACTAACACTTTGTGTATTATTGATCATATCCCGGTACTTTCTTGACTGAGTTCTGTTATACATATTTAGTTCTGTTCTATTCTATTCTCTTATATCATCGACGTTTGTCGACGTTAATATATTTTTGTTCAGTTATGTTACCAGCTACAGAACATAAATGAAAAGGGACCATTCATTTTTTAATATCAATTTAATAGTTCGTCTCTTTTCCTTAATACTAAATTCCTTAATACTAAAACCAAATAAAGCATTAATATATTGGGAACAAAATGGAAAATTTAGTATAAATGAAAAATTGCAACAAAACAAGCTAAAAGGCAACCTTTGCCCTATTTCCGTAGTAATGAAGTAGTCATCACTCGGCAGCAGTGTGTAATTGGCAGTTAAATTTACAAGCGACGGCGGCTCTTTTTTAAAATTTTTATTTTCTTTTTAACCAACTCCCAAATAGGAAGCGGATCTCACTTAGACTGTATTTTTTTTTTGCGTATTTATTATGCCGCTACAATAGCCAACTGATACTGAAGGCTATTTTTTGGTTCTGCGGTTTCTTTTTTAGAAAGGTCATGATTTCAAGTGATGCCATATTAGTTTTATCATGATACGATTTTGAGTTATACTTACTAGTGCATATACGAGTAATTTTCATCTATCTTGACGACCTCATCAATGATTAGGTCATCAAAAACTGGTAGTAGAATTATGATAACATTTATGTGGGACCATTCCGGAAACATGGTCTTTCTTTCGAAAGAATAATTAGCAAATCGGCACTGGGTACCCAATGAAATAGTTGAATGGCTTTACTGCGCTTTATTATTGGATTTAAATTTACACTAATTTTTTAATGCAATAGATATCGAGAAAGATGCAAGAATCCATTAATAAATTTAAATTAGCGCAACAAAATATTTTTGGCGCATAAAATAAATGTGATAATTTAAAGCCTCACAAGTAAACTCAGAGACTTTGGATGAAATAGATGTCATCTATCTTTCTGAAACTTTTGTAAAGCAAGTATCTGACCAAAACTTTAAACTTTATGGTTGCTGTATAGCTTCTTATTCCTTGCGCAGTAACCAGTGTCATGGCACGGTCATGGTGGCACCCATTATAGTGCGAAAAGATTTTCATTAAACTCTTGATTTACAAATATATACATACATAATATATACTTTCACGCCAACTCACTTTTGAATAATACACATCATAAATCAATGTTGTTCAGTTGATATAACAAACTATAATTAAATAATAATTTGTATATATCTTACTCCCAACTCAAATGTAGATATGTTCCTTAATAAATTAGAACTATTATTAGAAAATGTTACATATTCTACATAGAAATTTGTTTTATGTGGAGATTGAAATCTACAATCTACCGATACTAACAATTGTGGAAACCGTCATCGCATTGCCATTAGGGCCTGATATTAGTATCCCATCTACAGATAAAGATAAGCCTTCTAGAAAAAATCTCTATGTCTCTACAAATGATATGATGTTTTAAGGTGCTCTAAGATGTTTTTTTTACTTGTTAAAAATAACAGCGGTTACCTGGCATCTGATTTTAAATAGCACAATCTCTTGTCTTAGATAGGTTATTAACATTGATCGTAAATGTGTTATTTAGATATCCATGAAATTTACTCTCCCTTAGTGTCGCAGTACCCAACGGAAAAAGAGGGAAAAGCTATAAATTTGAGGTGTCTTTTTGTCTGTAATATCACAACTTGTGAATAGATTGACAGGTGCGGATTTTGGTTTGATTGCTGACATAATATGATTCTCTAAATCTCATGAAAGTTTTGTTGGGGTTGTTAATTTTTTTTAGGGTAATTACTTCTACGCTAACTCCATTGTTTTAAGCCAAATACACGCCCGGTTTATATTTTGTGCCTTTAATGAAACTCCATTCGACGTTTTCATAAGAGCTAATTATTATAACGTCACCGCGTCACGGTAATCGTGATTAAACAGAAACAATATTAATTTTATTAATTCCTTTTACACAATTACCCAAAATAGCACCGATGTGGGACGATTATGAACAGAATTAAAAAAAGTAATTAAAAAGTGCACCATATGGTTAAAGTTCTCAATAGCTCAAAAGGAAATATTGTCGTCAGCGAACATCTTCGCATCCGTATCCTCGATAATGTAGACAAAAGCACAACCAGGGCACCGACGATTAGTCAAAGACACTAAATTGCACTCTGTGATAGGTGGCAAAACTATCGCCAGTTGGGTACGAATACAATCATGGGAAACGTTGACTAACGAGAAGTGAAAAAAAACACATTTTTGTTATTTTGTTACCCAACCTGGTAATTGTGCCAAAGACCTCGTGCAGTCACATACTGGACCGATAGAGCATAGAATTGATAAGAAAGGAATTGAAAAGTGAACCACATTGTTAGAAAACCCAGAAACTTAAACGGGAGGTTTATCGTCAGGCTGTCTGTCGTGATTTTTTTTAGATTTGTGAAATTCCCAGGAAGGGAACGGGCTAAAACAGGAATCTATTCAAAAAAAAAACTATCACTTTCAAGATTTATGTATATGTATGTATATGTTTATGTTTAAGGCTAAACAGTCTGTAAAAAGAACCGAAAAGAAAGTCTGTAAGAGGTTCTGAAACGGGAGACATTATTCGAACCTTATTAATTAGTGAACCTCCTTGCAGTTCTAGGCAGTAACAGCACTTTCCCTTGGACTGCACCTAGAGTAGAACTTCTCAAATTGTCAATTAAACTTTTTTTATGATATTGGAAGGCAAACAAGCAGACGGATTTCCTAATGGTAAGAAATTCACGAAGCCTAGAGACACCAAAGGTGGTAATGATGCGTTGCCAACCTGAGACCGGGATGTTAGACCTCGAGCAAAAGTAAGTTTACCGGCTACCTTACCCTCCAAACCGGAACACGTCATGACGTTATGGCGGTAAGGCAGTGGTACCAATCCAGGTGAGTCGCTGCAAAACTCTAACACCTAGTCAGATGTCACGGTGTTAGTGACGGTAAGCCTATGCTCGCCTTTTACAAGCTGTCTGGCAGAAAGGTAGATGGTTTATTCTGCAAAGGGGCCCGGACCAACACGGGGAAACTTTTGGAGTAAAGATGATGTATTTCTGAGTGTTTTCTACCGCATTTGTAATCTAAGGAGTTGTTTGGTTTCATTTTTGTCACTGAGGTAAAACTGAGTTTTACCTAAGGACGCCGTGTCAAAACTTAAGGTATCACGCCCATCACGTTGATACCTAGTGGTCCACTGTCTATCTTCAGCCTTATTTGAATAGCCGCTAACTTTTCTGATACCACTTACCGAAGGCGGTGCTTCCAAACAAATACGAGCACGGACGAATATGAACCTTTAGGGAAAGAACTTAAAGGCTGGCTCAGAAGGGGCCCTACCATGAACGCTTATAGCAGTATTATTTCCATCTTGCTAAATGTCTGCCTTTATAAGCAACTTTATGGTATACGTTATAAGGTTGTCTTTCTCGACTGACAATTAGTATTGTTAAAATAGTACTGTTTTAAGAACTTATGGTAACCCCCCCTGGTACTGCGAATGAGTGGCGATGCGGAAATCTTTCGACCCACATCTGCGTTAGTTTTCTGTGCTTTGAAAAATAATGTCTTTTAATCTATTTAGCATATAATTATGTACGTGTATGCATATATAAGGTCTTTTCAAATTAGTGCACGATATTTTACCTGGACATTCTGAATGTATAACTAAATCAGTAAAAAAAAAAAAATCGGACTTAAAATAAATTAATTACAGCATTTTTAATAATTCATATTCTATTGCGCAAGTTCAATGACCGTCACCCGCGAGACAGCCGACACCACGTGACACCTGTACGATACGATAGCTGTAGGTATGGCGCGTGTGTTACATTTATTGCGTGTCCTATCCCAAAGATAGGCTTTGCACTGTTTGATCATAAAAAACTAGTGAATGTAGGCATGTGGTAAAGACCTAACCTAACTACAAAAAATATTTACGTACTTACCTATTCACACTATTTAGATCCATATTTAAACATATCCACCATTGTAGGCACTCAATGCAAAACTTAGCACGGTTGTTGATGTGTCTTTGAGTATTGTTAGTAGGTTCCTATTTTCCTATAACTTTTTAAGGCAAGGTCAGTTAAATTGTAAGGTTCACTTTCATTGTCCTACCCACATGAAGAAGTCGGGAGGCGTCAGGTCAGGTCAGGTGATCACACTAACCACCCTCTATTCAATTTTCACCATTGGAAAGGTACTCATAAGCACTTCGCGAAAAATAAACGCAAACACAAACAAAAACATAACACACCCTAAACGCGATCAAACATCAACTGATTTGAAAAATGACTATATAAGAAATAATAATTTGTAAGGAGCGCCCCCGCGCGGGGCGGGAGTCGACGACGGACGATCGAAGCTGCAAGCGCATCGATACATGACCTTGATCAGAACTTACAACTATGATTTTTTATAACTTAGAAACAGCTGTTATTCTCTCGGCTAACTAAAATACCGGACCGAGATATTTGTACTGTGTGATTGTAAAGTTTTTTAACTGATTAAAATTTCGATAAAACAAAAACATTAAGGGTTTTTAGCAATTTCACAGATAATAGTGCATTACATAATACCTAGTAGCCTGTAGGTACAAATAAACATTAAGTAGCAATATACTCCGTAGTGACAATTCACGCGGCAGCCGTGAGACAATCAGCTGCTTTCCGTCCGTTGCGTCAGAGTCCGTTGACCCCCATGCGTTTTTGCGAGAATTATTTTTTGTAACATTTTATTTATTTTTCGTTTAAGATTTTTTTTATTATATTTTATGTTTCCAGACACGCATTGCGAGTCCGTGGTTAAAATATCGTAAACTAATTTGAGAAAGCCCTGTATAGGTACGTGTGCACGTATGTAGCAGCAGCTGGGATAATTTAAGGCAGGGTTGCCAAGCTACGAACGTACTCGTACTCAGAACTTACGCAGTATAAAAATGAAAAATACGCAGAGTAGTCAGTTCAGTTGTCGGATTTGACTGCGTGAGGTCCCGGGTTCGATTCTCGGGTCGGGCAACAAAAAAATTTGGTTTTTCCAATTTTCTATAAAAAAAACGTTGCTCGGAATTGTATACGTGCCCGGTTGGCGATAGGCTAACTACCTAACACATCGTAGCACTTAGTGTATTCGGCTAGTCGTGGGTGCCCTGGTTGAGCCTCTGCCGGTAAGAGATATCTTCGAGGATATGGGCGTGAAGATACTTTATTCAATCTGAACCAGAAATTTTATATCAGACCAGATCAAAAACCTTTGGGTCAGAAGAAACAGAAGGTCGCGTAATCTATGCAAAATTGTACCTAATTTATATAATTAAGTTTATTACAAAAAAAAAAACAATTTATAGAGATACTAATTCAACGTAAATGTATATTTGTCTGCAAAATTATTGACTTTTCTAGTACTGAAGAATACTATTTTTATCTAAATTACCTTTAAAAAAGACAATGTAATTTAAGTTTTATTTATATTTTTAGTCAAAGTTATTTTTGTCTGCTAAAAAATTAAATTTCCAAGAACTGTATACTGTTTTTATCTAAATTACGTTTATAAATGATTTTGTTAATAATCAGCTCGTAAAAGGCAAGTGTAGGCTAGTTAGACTAATTAATACCAACGCGACCACTTGTGTTGTTTATTATAATGAAAGGCAAACAAGCAGACGGAATTCCTGATGGTAAGAAATTCCCGCTGCCTAGAGACATTAAAGGTGGTGATGGTGCGTTGCTAACCTGAGGCCGGGATGTTAGGCCTTGAGCAAAAGTAAGCACTGCCTACCTTACCCTCCGAACCGGAACACGTCAACGGCAAGCTATGGACGTTATGGTGGCAGGAATAGGCAAGGCGGTGGTACCAAATTGGGCGAGTCGATGCGAAACTCTTCCACCTAGTAGTACCTAGTTCCACCACCTAGCAAAGTAGTAGTAGTTCTATTCTACATAGGTCATTTGACACCATCAGATGACTTAGACCAAAATGAGAAAAAGGATATTTTAACAAGAAAATTATAGCTAAATTTAAATCCAGCTGTTATTTTCCATTTTAATATTTTAAATTTCATTCACGTTCTTAAATTGAAAACTGTTCATCGTTCGCTCTTCATAGAACTTCCTTGTTCATGTTTTCATAAAATAAATATATTGTTCTAGAGAAATAAAATAGGATACTAGCTGTTGTTCGCAGCTTCACATGCACATTTAAAATGTATAGTTTTTCCCAGTAAGAGATTAGGGTTAAACTATTTTACGTTTTAATCGACACTAAATCACAGATAGGCACAAAATTTCAACAAAGTCGGTTAAATAGTTAATGAGTTAGTCTCAAACATACATCGCAAAAGGAGATTTTTCATCCTTGTTTCCTCGAAAAGGTCAGCAGAAGTACAATCGGAGTACAAATACAACCCACGAAGACACTAAGTTTAACAATGTGATAGGTGGCTATCTTTTCGCCAACTGAGCACATTTACCGGGCAAAGTAATTTTATTGCTAAATTTGTAAAAAAACACATTTTTTGTTGCCTCAGTAGGGGATCAAACCCAGTCAAGTCCAGCACTGCTAGACCACAGAGGCGATATTATTTTTTATTGAATTAAACTATTAGCTAAATTGTTAATAGTTTTTTAGCAATTGCCGTGAGCTCAGTAGTTCTTAAGGCCCCATACTTAGTCAGCCAGAAGAGCCAATCGCCGCACTCCCCCGTTCCATGATTACTATGAAATATTACGCTCTAAAGTAAATGTCG
This sequence comes from Calephelis nemesis, assembly GCA_002245505.1. NCBI lineage: Eukaryota > Metazoa > Arthropoda > Insecta > Lepidoptera > Riodinidae > Calephelis > Calephelis nemesis. The sequence continues at coordinate 674,752 of NJDD01000561.1, forward strand.
TAAGCGACAAATCACTATTTTTGACACTATAAAAGTAATTTGAAAAAAAGTATGAAAACTGAAACACTTATATTTTAGGTATAGTACTTATTTACTCGTATGTCTATGTCAAAGCTGGTGTCGATATTTTCATAATTGAAGTAGACAGTTGGGTTTTGCTTTCAAAAAGGGTTAACTTTTTAATTTTTTTGGAAACACTAATCTTATAAAGCATATTAATGTTAATCTTGTGTATTTTTGTCACCGAGATCCATGATTTCTTTGTATGAAAAAACATTATATTGCTGACGTATTTTAGCATACATGGACCCTTAATATGCTTAACAGGAATGTTCGTAAACAGTTTAAATTTATATGATATGGCTAAAATCCGTATAATTATTGTTTGTTCAAGTCAAAAAAAATATACAAAAAACAATTGTCTAGTTAAAAATCACCTAGTGTGATTAGCTGCATTTAATTATTTCACTTTTAAAGTAAAACTGTACTTACGGCACTATATATCCGCAGCGTGCGAATATTATGATAACGTATTTCAGTTTATTAAAAACAGTCGCTTTTAGTAAAAACTGAGTTCAAACATAACTCAAATGGTTCATTGGACATCTCCGATTTTTCTATAAATATATCTTCAATAGGAATTTATGTAATAAATTATTTTTGAGACGCGAATTTTTGTGAAAATTTACGACTAATTTTTCTATCGATCCAAATTTAATTCATGATGTTCTGGTATCCAAAATTATTGAAAAAAATGTGAACTATTAGTACACATTAGTTGGGCGCCACTGAAACTTAGTGGAGATGGCTTAGCTACAACTATGTTAACAGAAAATAAACAAACAAACAGTCAAACGTAACTAAAGTTTACGCAGACTGTTGTTTGGGCCTTTTTTTATAAGAACCATTTGATGTGAGAGAATCAAATGAATTAATATCCCTGGACAAGTCAAACAAATTGAGTCTAACCCCAAAGTAAGCAAATTATATGCCTGTGTTATGAGTGTTAGTCAACGATTATAATATATAGAAATACTTACATAGATAACACAATAAATTTAATAAACACCCAGACGCGGAAATGCAGACATCTGTTCATGTTCATGTTCATCACACATACGGCAGGCAGGATCACGTCGGGAATCGAACCCGAGCCTCGCGGTCTATCGATGAAGTTAGGCGAGTACGCTAGCCACTACTAGCCGCTACTCGACCTACGAGGCAGTCAAGGTTGGCGGTCGAGGTTTGGCTGTTATAGGAGGTTGAAATAAGTATCTAAACGGGAATAACACTAAAAGTTATTATTAACCATGAGTTCTCAACGATCTTGTATTAGATAGTCGCACAGCGCTTGAATTATTAATTTATTTCAATAGCATTTGATGAGGCTATTACATCGCCATAATAACCCGTAATACGTATGCATGTCTATAAGGAAAGAAAGAAAGAAAGAAAATTATTTATTTGCGGAATATGTGTGTAAATGAGATGTTACAAAAATATTTAAGTATATCAACATCTTCTACCACATTTTGGTGTGCAAATATTTTAATATTGTTAAAAAAATATAATTTAATTACATACGCTTTAACTTTTAAGCCAATTATTTATATTTATAGCTAGTTTAATTATTCGACAAATTAAATTTATTTGCCGAAAATGTGTGTAAAAAAACTATAACAAAAGTCATTTGTTAATACCAACATATTCTACCACATTATGGCGTGCAAATATCTTTAAAATTATACTAATTTATTATTAAGATTTGTAACATATTATGTTTCAAATATTTGAACAAAATTTTAAAATATAATTAGGTTCAACCCTAACTACCATTAGCTACTAAGATGATCTAAATTAAGATGGAATAAATATGCTAACAGTTTAAGTGAGGCAAACATGCAAGAGGCCGATGATTTTATGGTTACATACATACATATTTTCACTTCAAGTCCCTTACGGGATAGTCAGAGACTGTATGTCAGAAAAAGCATGAGAGTAGGAGTTGCGACCGGCAATGAGCGCGTTACGGAAAATCAGTAATGTAACGGTAGCTGACCGCAGTAACGGTGAGATCCGAGAAAAGGTGGGATTGAAAGAAAGTGTTAAAATGAGAAAGGGCTTGCTCTGCTGGTTCGGTCATGTGCAAAGAATGACAGGTAAAAGGTTGAAAAGCAGTTATACAATGCGAATGTGGATGGATATAGGTACCCGGGGATACCAAGGTAGGAAAAGGATAATGAATGTGAAGGAAGCCAGATAAGTTTTCTTTTTTCGAAAGGTAGAAGTTTCTGTATCGATGTTTCTGTAGTGGATTCATACAAAATTTACTATGATTCGACATGCAGTTTTTGAGTAGCGGGCGATAGTTATTCTAGCTCGGGTCGTAGGTGGGAGTATGCACTATTTTTGTATGGGTCTTCCAACCCACATAAATAATGCACTGGACTGAACTCTGTGTTGTCAAAAAACACCGACGATGTTGTAAACTTCTTAATAATAAAATAGCCATTAAAAAAAAATGTGTGTGTGCAACTCACACAACAGAACCGAAAAATATTAATATTCCTAGTTTGGTGTCGTGGGACACCAGGTAGGAACGAAGTTTCTTCGGCTAATGTAGAATCGACACAATTCATGTGTATATACTATGCATTGGCGGGGTAGAATAAGAAAAAGAAAAAGGTATTATTTACTAGGCGGTAGAGTCCTGCAACGACTCACCCGGACGTACAGGCACCACCGCCTTACCTATTCCTTCGGCAAAATGACAATGCTCGTCATTGTCGTGTTTCGGTTGGAGGGTAAGGTAGCCGGTTTACTTACTTACGCAGGAGGCTAACCAACCTAGCCTCAGTAACCTTTTTTGGTGTCAATAGGCGACGGCATTTCTTACCATCAGGAAATCCGTCTGCTTGTTGTCTCCCTATAACATAAAAAAATATATATAAACTACTCACTTGCGTATTCGACTGTCGCGCCTGCGCTCATCTCATTTAACGATTTTATTCCACAGTATTTTCTTACGGTTTTTACTATCACTTTTTTTTCAGTACGATCGCGCAGCTAAATCCCTATCTCTTCCAACCCTGCCGTAAGGAACTTTGTTCCAAAAATTTATAAATTTACAAAATTTTGTTCGATGTTTTCTATTTCTTTCTGATCCAACTTAATCCTCTTACAGTTTAATGCATTTTCATATTATAGATTTCTAAATCAAAATGACCTAAGAAGTTTCACTTCGAAAATACCGTACAGAAACAAAATTATAGCGATTGTCCTTAAGGGTTGTGCGTTTTAAATGAAATTGATAAATTAGGGCACATGTGCACAAAGCTGTAGCTGACAGTACATATAAGTTTCCCTACGACGCCCTTGGGGGTTGGTATTTCGGAGAAATACGGCGCAGTGGTCGATCTTCATTAATTAATGTTGTCGCTTTAGCTTGAGAACAAACACGGTTAAGTTCGGTTCGAAGGATGTCAACGGTTTTGATAATAAGCTAGATATTACCCGCGATTTGTCTATTTATAATTTATCGTTGACCTTCTGAGGGTGCAATTGTGATCTGGTGTGTGGTGTGGACATCAGAACGGTAATGTAATTTACAATAATCTATTTTCATACCTCTCTTTCTCGTTCATTCTTAATCATGAACGCCTCGTTGGTCGAGTAGCTAACGTACACGACTAACTACACCGATCAACCGCGAGGCTTGGTATCGATTTCTGATGGGCACAGGAATTTGTGTGATGAACATTTAGATTTTTTTCATTTCCGGGTCTGGGTGTTTATTAAATTTATTCTGGTATCTATTTCTATCTATCTATTTTTATATTTTTATATTTTTTTTTATGTTATAGGAAAGCAATCAAGCAGACGGATTTCCTGATGGTAAGAAATTCACGCCGCCTAGAGACACCAAAGATGGTAATGGTGCGTTGCCAACCTGAGGTCAGGATGTTAGGCCTCAAGCAAAAGTAAGTTTACCGGCTACCTTACCCTCCGGACCGGAACACGTCATGACGTGAGGAATAGGTAAGGCGGTGGTACCAATCCGGGCGAGTCGCTGCGAAACTCTACCACCTAGTCAGATGTCACGGTGTTAGTGACGATAAGCCTGTGCTCACCTTTTACGAGCTGCCGGGCAAAAAAGGCAGATGGTCTATTCTGCAAAGGAGCCCGGACCAACACCGTTAACTTAACGTTAACTAACACCCATAATATAAGCACGTAATTTGCTTACTTTGGGGTTAGATTCAATTTGTGTAACTTGTCCTGGGATATTTATTATTACTATTGGTCGCCCGTTGGTACAAATTCGACCATAATAAATTTTAATATCTTGTTGATAAGAACGCCATCTTTATTTCTCAAGACCAAGTTCTTTGTTTCCAAACTTTTTATTACGGCAGCTGTGATCTTTTATCGTTGTCATCAATATTTTTTTATGACTTGGTGTGTGTCAAATGCATCATGCATTATTGTGGGTAATGTTTTATGTATTGATTTAATGTACTTTATAAGCATTATATTGAAAAGTATTAGCGTTCTGCACTTCTCCTATACTTTAAGTGTGCCAAATTTTATGCTCCTGCGTCTGCGCAATTTCCGTAAAAAGGGGTCCAAAGTTTTGGCATCACGTATTACTATTATATATACAATTGGGCGAAAACACGTTTCCACCTGCACACATCGAGTCTGGTATGCATTAGGTACTAACGTGGTACACATTATACGCGGTTATTCCGCTGTGATGAATGGTCGACGAAATAGCATTTTTTTATTTAGTAACCAATAGGTAAGCGTACGACTTGTGAAAGTCATCCTGGTTTAATAAATCAAAGTATTTACTTAATACAACAAAGAACATTAATTATAGACTTTATAGTACTAATTTTTAACTTCATTTAAGCTGTTAATGAAGGATTCTTATTAAACATTTGTAAACTATTTTTATTTATTTAAAATACAAAATTTATGATACCTATATTATATGGAAATTTAAATAGGCAGATGTATAACACTGAAGGCGCGTAGCCCTATCGTGTGTTAACGCATCGCTCGGTTATAGGTATTTATTTAAAAAATAGAGCCGAGTTAGACTATTGTGGTATTGCTCTTCTGATAGTAAGAGGTATGGGATGTTATTGATGAGACTCTATCTCATGGCCGGGTTCTTATGCTTAGTTTATTGGTCTACCGGCTACACAATCAACCTATTTTACTTCTCTTGCATTTTGTATATTTTCGATTTTGTGTGCAATAAAGCATTAAATTTATATAAAAATTAAAACCCCATTATTCACAATTTGTTTTTTTTTCTTTCGAAACTGTAACTGATGATCCCTACCGAGATGGGACCACATAGGAGAAGCAGTACCTACATACTTACCACCACAGTGATTGGCACTTGAAGTTCTTATATTAGCAACATATTGATTTTTAAGCTTTTATCCAAAAACATAGGTACGTAAAATTTACTAGAAACATAATTTTTAAGGGGGCCAACTACTGTAACTCACCATTGTATGAAAATCTAATTCATTGGCATCAGTGCCAATAATTAAAAATCACTTTTACAGAAAACTGAGACATTTTAGGCATTGAATCAAGTAAGAATAAAGAGTTATTTTGAATAATTTACAGTAAATTGCGATCGCCATGGGATAAAACAATACTGGCAGTGCCAATCATTGTACTTTTTAAGCCATTAGCACTGCCAATTTTGATACAATTCTAGGGGCAAATCAATTTGCCGATATTTGATTTGACTAGTAGTGATATGCACATAGTCCACTTGACTGCGAAAGAAATGAGATTAATGCACTTGGTCTTATAGTAAATACGTCGCTAAAAGTGAAGAATTTTTATTTGTACATTTTTGTTATATCTGCGTATATGTATGTTTTTAGACAGTCACTTACTTCTTTTTTATGCATAAATATCCTGCGTAATCTGTTTTATTCACATAAAATTGTTTCTAGGTAATCGACCTAATACCTACATTCCATAATTTTGTATTAGTAATTACTAAGATGAACGGCTGAAATTATTCGCCCGACAGTTTCTGGCAATATGAATTATTACACTTGCAAGCAAGCATCTGTTATAATCACATAGAAACGTGTATAGGTAATCTACCCAATACATTTTATATTTATGAATTATTAATAATAATTACAAACGGTATGCAACAGCTTAAATGATTCGCAAGTCGGACAGTTTTTAGCAATAGTTTTACACTTGCCAGCAAGTAGTGCGTAAGAGGCAAGCATTGGCTAATCTTCCATTAACACCGCTGTTTTGTTTAAAAAAACTTACAAATAGCAAAAACTCGATATTAACAGCGGTTCTAACCACTCTTTCCCTAGACTTGTACGCTTTAGCGTGATGTTATATAGCCTTCCTCAACAAACGGACTATCCATCAAAAATAATTTTACAATTCGGACCAGTATATCCTGAGATTAGCGAGTAAAACCAACTGAACAAAAAAATCTCCAGCTTTATAATATTAGTATACCTAGACATCTATCGCCTCTGTGGTCTAGCGGTTCAGTTGTTGGACTTGACTGCATGAGGTCCTGGGTTCGAATCCCGGGTCGGGTAACAAAAGAAAATTGAGATTTTTCCTATTTTCTAATAAAAAATGTTGCTCGGGATAGGATATGTGCCCGGTTGGCGATAGGCTTGCCACCTATCACATTGTGGGACTTAGTATCTTCGGCTAGTCGTGGGTACCCTGGTTGTGCCTCTGCCTATCACTTCGGGGATATGGGCGAGAAGATACTTTTTTTTTAGACATCTAATAAATAAATGCATTTCTACCTACATTTTAGTAAGTATTATTCTTTTCCTATTACTATTGCTGTTTGGATAATAACCATTGGTACATTATGTACTCGTATATAATAATTAGCACTGCCAATCATTATACATATTTGGTGGCAATAGCTATGCCGAAGGGGGCCAACAATAGTCCTTTCGTGCCATTTCTTAAATTTTCTTCCATTAGACTTGTGTCGTCGTTTGTACGGTACAGTCGATTTCCTAAGGATGCCTCGGTGTCGAGGCGAAACGTACGTCGAGTGCGATTTGGTGTTCTCTGTGGTGAGTGCTTCGACAAAGTTAGCGAAGGACGTGACAAGTTTTCGGACTCTATTTGTGATCTGGTCGCGGTGGTGGGTGGGAACTTTAGGTACGGTTGTCTCATGTGAAGAACCTGACAATGTATATTGTTTCCTGAGCTCTTCCTACATTCGTGTTCTGGTCGCGGAGGTGGGTGGTGGGAACGTCAGTTGGGCTTGTCACATTCTGTGTCGTTTGGAGAATTATTTGCCACAACAGTTACACTGCTTACGCGGAATTAGCAAAATAAAGGCTTATTTTACATTTCTTCCATAACTCAAAGTAAGTCAAATTTGAGCTCTCCAAATTATGTTAGAGTTGTAGTCAGATAATATGGCAACAGGAAATCAATATTTTGCAATCGATATTGTAAGAAATTTATTTTCTATAAACATTCAAAGTGAGAAATTTGCTTAAGGTTCCAATAGTTTCACTGTTTCCCTTACCTACATTTTAATAACATCCTACTGGTGGGTTTCAGTTATACTTATTAAATACGTAAATTATCATCCATGTTGTCGAAATTATCATAAATGATGTCACCGACATAGATTTGTGCATTATTGAAGTTATACTTCTTTTGGCGCGTTAGGAAAAAATGATGAGGGTAAATTTTTACGATGCGCGCGCACACCGTCACGAAAAACCGACATGATGAAGTTAGCTATATAATATAACATTTTAGTTTTATAAAAAAGGTACCTTAAAT
>NJDD01000561.1:682768-709866 GCA_002245505.1 Calephelis nemesis
ATGATGAAGTTAGCTATATATAACATTTTAGTTTTTTAAAAAAGGTACCTTAAATATTAAATAAACTTTATTTAACTAAATAATGCATTATAATAAAACTTAAATGTATTAAATACCTTTTTTCTATGGTTAGTGTCATTTTGTCTACAAATGTAAAATAAGGCAAAAGATAAAATTTTTAAAAAGATTTTTATCTTATTACGCCGACGAAATATAACTTCTAATGCGTGTACATAAGTACACGCACAATTTTTTTAATTATTATTAAATTAGATCATGTAAAATTAACATGTTGTTTCAAAACAGAACCAACAGAAACGTTTGGACATTGGCAGAGTAACTACGTAACAAACATACGGATAAAAAACGTACTGGTGAGTAGATAACCTCCTCTTTTTGGAGTCGATTAAAATTAGATACACTGAAATTATGGCAGCAGAAATAAATAAGGAGTTAGCTTCAAATCGGACTAGCTGCTGCACATTTCTCCTTAGTGAGAAGGTACTGTTCTCTACTTAGTAATACTGGCTACAGTAGCGGAATAATCCAGTAATAATTTAGATTTACTTGTTTCCTACCAGAGGGCGATGGGATTGTTACGTCCCAACGCCTTAAATGTGGCGGAAATTATTTAGAATAGATATATTCACCTGACTTGACAATTTCCAGCGTTTTCCTAGGATCTCTCAAAATTTTCAGTGTTCAAAATTATGCAGATAACAGTATACCTATTATGAAATGAAAATTAATACATCATTTTCAATTCGCAAATAATTCATGGTAATAATTAATTCACAAAATGAATACCAAATACATTCGAAAGTCAATAATTAATATTATATTTCCAACATTTAATGAAAGTTTATCAGGGAAAATATGAATATCACCACAATTATTGTTGACCTAATTGGCTGAGGGGTAAAGTCTATATCTAATGCCACCGACTCGATGAAGAGACTTTCTATAAAAATCGCATCAAAATCTATTGCGTAGTTTTAAAAGATCTATACATACATAACGACACATAGCGGAAACCAACTTTGCCTCACACTATGTAATTATACCCATAAATATATCAGTATTGTAAAAGGCATCTATTTAACTATTTGGCTGTATTAGTATGATTGATAAATATATAATTTGCTAACGTTGGAGTTACGTCAATTATTGATGTTATCAATGCTGAGATATTTGATTTTCCAAGTTTCCGAAACATCGCTCGAAACTCCCGTACCGTAAAACATGTTATCTTAAGGCTTTGGAATCATTCAGGACAGCTTTTCTATTTAAAAGACAAGTGAAAAAGCACAGTTTCTTGATGGTAAAAGAAAACTTAGGCCTGACAAAACAGATGTTACAGGTGGTGCTTCGCTATCCGGTGGCGGGGTTGTCAGGCCTATTGTCCAAGTTTACCCTTCATACTGCAACACGACAGAATTATTATGGCGGCAGGAGTAAGGCGATGGGTTCCAGGACAAGCTTCTGCACAACACTCAACCACTAGTGGTCTTGTTTGTACTCACCTATATTTTCATCCCTACTACCGCATCATAAAAGCTGCCTGGCATACAGCTATTCTACTCAATGGACTCGGACCAAAACCGAAAAAATAATTCCTCTTAATAGGTACATCGGCATCACAACGGTGCACCGCAAAATCTTAAAAGTTTATGTTGCACCTTTTTTGTAGTTTATATGTTTATTTTTTAAGCAGATAAATAAATTTAAAAAAATGTTAAAATAATTCCTTTTGGAATACGTTTTAAATACGACATAGTAAAAGAGTTTAAAAAGTTTAATATTTTCCATGTATTAATTGTATTGTGTGAAATAAATAGTCATGAAAAAAATGTGTGCGCTTTTTTTCTTAATCTGTAAAAACCTCCAAGAATTCCTTTTTATGGTGAAATTATTAAGTAGCTCTTCATTTAGTCATAGTTCATTAAAACTTCTCCTTCATTAAACGACTTGAATTTCCCACAAAGCAGCCGATCAATCTTGGCCAGACACCGGCTAACTTTTATCAAGGTATCTAGAACTTAACTCATTGCAGTTTTATGTTTCGCGGTAAGTTTGGACAGCAAGCACCAGCTAAGATTTTATAAACCATTAAGTCTTTGCCCGTGACCTCATCAGCGTAGAATAGTTACAATTTTCGCACTAACTTTCATCCCCTATTACAGTATCTTGGGGGTTGGTGTTTTAAAACAAGTTCGCCTATGTTTGAATTTAGATCTTTAACTATATCTTTGTCAAATTCCATCAACATCAGTCCAACGGTTAAGTCTGAAAAAGCAAGAGACAGACATACTTTTGCATTTGTAATATTAGTATGGATAATCGCAAAATTACTAAATACTTGCTAACCGCCTCATTGGTTAGCGTACGTGTCTAGCTATGACGAGGTTCCTTCTGGTTCTGTTCCCGACAGGACTGGCCATTTGAGTTTCTCAGTCAAGGTGCTTATTACTCTGATAGGTACGAGTATTTTATTGAATCAGGCGTAACTTTGCAGAAATCCATTGTAATAGATGTAGAATAAGCTTTTATTATGCTAATTCCGGGTAAGCAGAACTGTTGTGGCGAGAAGTCTTCTAAATGACAGAATGTGACAAGACTAACTAACGTACCTACTGTCCATCACTGCGACCTAACAACGAATAAAGTAAGAGCTCGGGAAACAGTACAAAATGTCACGTAATTCGCATGTGAATTGTGTTAGGTAGGGTTGTTAAAAGTTATAGAAATCGTCATCTACTTTTATAATTGAAGCGGATATTTTGCTGTTTTGTTAGACTTTCGTCCAAGCTTTTGTTGTCTTTTAAGCTAATGTTTCCTTTTCTACGAGTATCAAATTCAATTTTTATGTTTTTTTGATGATGAAAATCAATACTTAGTATAAACTAAATATTATGCATATATATGTTGTAAAAGCTATTACTCTATCTTCAGAATCGTGGACTAATACCCATAAGTATTTAAGTAACTTACTTTGGGGTAAGATTCAATTTGTGTTTACAACATTTATTATTTTACTAGCCGACTCGGCGAACTTCGTATCGTTTGACATTAACGGCTACTGACAACTTGTATTGATTGCATTGTTTTTACATTTTCTCTGCTCTTTTCCTGCTTGTTATTTTAGTAAAACTAAAGGTCTTAGCACACATATCAACTCGGAAAGGGATCGTCACCGAAACGCCTTTCGCCTCGGCGTCAACCTAACGTATGCATGTAATCAAACAGTATCAGAAGCTCCTGAACAATAACTTAAACGACACCGCGCTTACGGTTCGCCGACCGCGAGCGATACCAAGGTGTAGCGATTGCGTTACGATTGCGATTAGTGTGCGTTGCAGTATGGAGTTTTATACAAAAAATAAAAAATGCCTTGAGGCGACGATCCCTTTCTGAGTTCATATGTGTGCTGAAACCTTAATCCTGCCAAGGTAGTGCTGGTGCACAACATAAAAATAATTATTCAAGTTTATCCACCCGTTCAGGCGTGAACCACGCGAAATAGGGTTTTTTTTATTTTTATATAGTGCGTAATTGATCAACACCCAAACCACCAGCAGATAAATTGCTTACTTCGATGTTAGATCAGTTCGTGTATTTTGTACAGTAGTATTTAGTGACATAATATTCGACTACGAAAAGGAGGATCTATATCGACATTATGCTTATTTTATTTAACTATTAATCACAAGTGCCTTTTGTATAGTCTATGTGAAATAAACGCTTTTCTTCTGCTTCTTTGTATGTTTGTTCCACGATTATTCCACTAACAATACATTCATTTTCGTGATCCTATTTTCGAAAGGTAAGTCGTGTTTTAAAGACAGGTATGATGGAAGGCAGTTAAAGTAATTTATTTGCTAAGTCGATAAAAAGCAAAACCTGTTATGAAAACCCAAAACGTTGTATCGGATTTTTGATGAGATTGAGAGAAAAGATGGACGGAAAGTTTCCATAACTATTGAATTTTGGGATAATATTGACTAATTTTGTTAGTATTTTGTGGAGTATTCATAAATATATTAATGTATCGTGTATTTTATTGATGCTGTCAAATCTTACTCGATATTCTTGAATAAAAATATCACCGCTTTAGCTGAGATCCTAAAAAAACGATCAGTTTCCAAAATGGTACTAATTTTAATGTACGATTTAGGTCTTCACAGCAGGTGTTTACCATGAGTTTTGCTTAGACTTCTAAACCGAACAACTACTTAACATGAGTTCGGTTTATATTAAATAGCTGTTATGACCGGCTTTTTTAAACTGGTCACAATTCTGACAACTTGTGTCTACTTCAATTTATTATAGCCCAATTCAAAGAAAACGGGTCATTTGATACATCATCATCATCATCAGCGCGACGACATCCATTGCTGGACATAGGCCATCTTCACTTGATACAGAAAAGTTAATTTTACCAAATGGCAGATATTTTCATGTCAAACATGAAAAATAACTTCAACAAAAATGAATGAATTTCATCTATTTATTGTACTTTATAAACTTTAAAGAAAAAAAAATTCGCTCCAACTAGGATTTGAACCTGTAACCTTTCGTCTCTAGCCAACCAATGCTCTAACCATTTAAGCTACTAAGGACATACTACTCGCGTCAACGAGTAAGAAAGAAATTAAAAATCTCGCCATGGGTTCAAGTCCATCTGTAACTCAAATGTTTAGAGCATTCGTTGGCTTGAGACAAAAGAATACAGGTTAAAATCCTATCTGGGGCGATTTTTTTCTTTAAAATTTATAGAAATTTAACCTAAGCACAAGGCAAGCGCTAAAATAAAAAAAAATATCTTGAGTATTGAGACTTTTAGAAACTGGATAACAATTCCAAATATCAATAGAAATTCCTATCTAAAAATGAAATATCGAATTCTTTTGATATTGCCTGGTTGGTAATATTGTTTTCTAACCGCTACACTTCGATGGAATCGATTTGTAAATAAAAATGCACCGCCGTTCAGCGTAAAAGCTTCCATAATGGTCCGTTAAAAGAAGTAGTGTTTCCAAAACGTTATTTTATTGCACTTTTGGTTCAATTGTCCTTTTTATTTAATTTTTTAGTTAATCATACTAATATTATAAAGAGGAAAACTTTGTTTGTTTGGTAGTAATGAATATGCTCAAAAACTACTGGACCGATTTTAAAAATTCTTTCACCATTCGAAAGCTACATTATCCAAGTGACATAAGCTTTGTTTCATTCAAATCGGTATAGTAGAAGCCAAGTTACGCAGGCGAAGCTGCGTCAAACTGCTAGTTTTATATAATTTTACAACAGAATCTGTACTACTTCAGCCTTCAGTCCCAATCTCCTATATAATATATACTCAATCTCCAGTCTTAACTGAAGATAAAAATACTGTTTTAGTTTAGAGTTGAATACTAATTCGGGTGGATGTTATCTTTAGTTTCAAAGCCCTGATGATGATATAAACAGTGAAACCGGTTGGCTAAAGAGTAACGAAAAGTATTAAATAAAGTGTATAGTGGATAAGTACATGTGGTTACTACAAAAAAGTTTGCATACAATGGAATTCCACCAAGTGCCGACGATAGCAAGTATAGATTTTATCAATCTCCCGATTTCGTCAATCCGTCACTACCATGTTTTTTTTTATTAAATTGGAAGGCAATCAAGCAGACGGATTGTTAAAAAGGATTGTTAGGATGGTTAAAAATTCACGCAGACTAGATACACCGAAGGTGGGGATGTTGGGCCTCGAGCGAAAGCAAGTTTACCGGCTACCATACCCCCAAATCGGCTAAAATGAGTAAGGCGATAGTACCTATCCAGGCGAGTCGCTGCAAAATTATACCACCTAATTGTATGTCACGGTGTTAGTGACATTAAGCCTATGCTCATCTTTTACGAGCTGCCTGGTAGGCAGGCAGATGCTGTGGTTTGCAAAGGAGCCCGGACCAACACGGGAAAAACATATCTCTTTATGTCATCGGCGCACCTTGTCATAGGGCATCCAGCTCTACATTTACCAAGGCTTTACACTCCACCTTCAGTTTGCTCAACTACTATATTATTTCAGACACTTCAGTTTCCTATAACCTCATTCCAGTTTTTGTAACTGTCTAAATCTGCAAATAAAGCATTGTTAAAACAATGATTACGACGGATTGTATTGAAAACAGAGGACCCAAAATGAGAGCTCTTTCCGCCTTTTTAAACATAGACTAAGGTAGGAGTAAAGTTAAGTTGATATTATAATCTGTATTAAAGACTATAATAATAGATTGCACCTTGGCGTACATTAGTTCATGTTTAATAATAAGACGGTTTATATTTTGTCGATTGTTTGTTCACTTTTCACGCAAAACTACTGATCTGAATTTTATAAAATGTTTTTAGTAGTTAATTATAGTACTGGTACTGGTAGCTGGTATTTAGGATAACCCGTTGCTGCAGAAAAATATTTAATGATCAGTACTTATCACGAAAGGTCACTTGTAACATTTTTCCCAGCGGTGTCCGAGCTCCTTTGCAAAATAGACCATAATCAGACCAGGCAGCTTGTAAAACATGAGCACAGGTTGACCGTCAATAACACCGTGACATCTGACTAGAGTGTATAGCTTCACACCTTTTAGCGTAAAGATAATAAAAGATAATAAATCTGTGTAAATATGTGTCTATATAAATGTGTATTTGTGTCGGCTTTGATCCGTGTCCGGGCTCCTTTGCAAAATAGACCAACTGCCTTCCTTCAAGACAGCTTGTAAAAGGCGAACATAGGCTTACTGTCTTATCTACGTAGTACAGTTTCACATCGACTCGTCCGGACTGGTACCACCGCCTTACCTATTCCTATCACCGTAACGTTAGTGTTTCTCTTTGATTTTTTTTCAGGCTTCAGTTTGTTAAAGTGTCGGTACCACCTTTGTGTCTCTAGGCGGGATGAATTTCTAACCGTCAGGAAATCCTTCTGCTTGCTTACCTTCCAATACCATGAAAAAAGGATATATGATGTGAACTGAATAAAAATGTAAATAAATACAAATAAAAAAAAGTATATTCATGCCCATATCCCGAAGTGGTAGGCAGAGCCACAACCACACAATCGACTAGCCGAAGATAATAAGTCCCACAATGTGATAGCTGGCAAGCTTATCGCCAACCGGGCACACATACAATCAAGAACAAATTGAAATATTACATTTTCTACTTTTTGTTGTTTCCTGACATGGGGATCGAACCACCACAGAGGCGATAAATAAATACAAATATTACTGGAAAAATTACACAAATCACGAATAGACCAGATACACGAAAATCCAATAATTTTAATCCAATCCAACTTGGTCAAATAAAACTAGCATCATAAATTAACGGGTTAAAATATGGTTAGGCAAATGAAATTGCGAACGAAAACATTCATTTTAATTTCTTTCAATAAAGTGTTACGATTATTTCAATGGAGTCTGAAGGAGGCTGAATTGGAATACCTATCTGTGGTTTATTTCAAAGGAAATTATCATTTCACTAGCCTGGTTTAACCTTTGTATAACCGCAAGCTGGCCAGAATGACCGACGAATAAATAAATGACCCTGGACATATTCCTAATGTGAACAAAACTATATGCTAATGTTATAGTGATTATAGTGAATACTGACAATTACACCAATACATAAAACTTCTTAAATAGAAAGTCAAATCAATTAAAAACATACATAACATACACAAAACAGACATCTAAACGAATGACGTTTGAAAAATGTGAGATATAAAATATACAAGAAATAAAAATAATCGTAGTATGTAAAACTCGTCTTCATAAATTAAGAAGTTTCTTTATTGGTCTGCCCAGTAATAATAGAGACCTAGAAAGTATATTCATGCCCATATTCTTGAAGAGGCACAACCAGGGCACCCATGCCTAGCCGATGACATTAAGTTCCACAATGTGATAGATGGCAAGCCTATCACCAACCGGGTACATATTTAATCAAAGGCAACACATAATTTAAAAAAAATTAAAAAACCTCTGTTCTTTTTAGTTGCTTGATGCAGGAATCGAACGCGAAACCTCCTGAAGTCAAGTCTAACATGAAGAGCGATATTACGATATTAACTTTCAATCAATTTACTTAAAAAACTTGACTAAAATTTGCATTAATTGTTCATAATTTGTATAAAGGTATCACGCTTCATCTACATATTAATACATGAAGCAAAAACTTTGGACCCCTTTTTACGAAAATTGCGCTGACGGAGGAGTATAAAATTTGGCACACTTATAGTTTAAGTGTAGGAGAAGTGCAGAACCGTAATAGTTTTAGTGACAATGTTTGTAAAATGCATTTATTCAAAAAATAAAACATTACACGTACTACATCGCATTTGACACACACAAACAAATATATTGATGATAACGATAAAAGATCACAGATTGCACACAAACTATAATCATACAGTTTGGAAAGAAAGTAGCTAATCCTTAGAAATTAAGATTGCGTTCTTATCAACAAAATCTAGTCAATCGATGATAACGATAAAAGATCACAGATGGAATTTGTCCCCGTGTTGGTCCGGGCTCCGTTGTAGAATAGATCATCTGCCTTCCTGCGCCAGGTAGCTCGTAAAAGGCGAGCATAAGCTCACTGTCACTAACACCGTGACATCTGACTAGGTGGTAGAGTTTATCAGCGACTCGCCTGGATTGGTACCACCGCCTTTCCTATTCCTGCCGCCATAACGTCATGACGTGTTCCGGTTCGGAGGGTAAGGTAGCCGGTAAACTTACTTTTGCTCGAGGCCTAACATCCCGGACTCAGGTTGCCAACGCACCATTACCACCTTAGATGTCCCTAGGCGGCGTTAATTTCTTTGCATCAGGAAATCCGTCTGCTTGTTTGCCTTTTAATATCATAAAAAAAAGATGGCGCACAAACTATAATCATATTATAGTTTGGAAACAAAGTAGTTGGTCTTGAGAAATGAAGATGACGTTCTTGTCAACAAGAGAATAAAATTTATTGTGGTCAAATTTCGACCAAAGGGCGACCACTACTGATTATAAATAAGCGATATTACAATAAACAAACTTGTTCAAGTAAATGTGTTTTAGGAGAAGTATTGTTATACATCCTTTACAAATAAATTGTATTACATCAAGTTCGAAGTTTTGGGTCTCAGAGACCGCGTGCGGCTACAAACAGGTTAATTATGAAGGTTAACACTGGTTTTCAGTTTAACAAGAAGTCAGACTTGGGCGTTTATAGTAAATTAAATCTGTAGGGAAATGTTCAATGAAAATATAAAGGTTTTAGTGCTCCTTATCTCAAAATACTGGGTTTAGGAGTCAGTTTAGTATTAAATGGAATTTTGTTTACTAGTTTAAGTTTACAATAGTTGTTCGGGCCATATTACACTTTATAGTATCGAACACCTTAACTTGCGTAAGCGACTAGATTCTCACGCTCGTCGCTAAGGCAGTATTGCACATGAAAGGATAGAGCGCGGTACTCATTTACATAACCTATCCGTTGCATTTAATTATAACAATTTTTGACAATACATATTTTATATCAAAATATCTGCATTTTGAAATTGTAGGAAAACCCTCTGCAATAGTAATTTTATTTTGGTATAATACTAAGTAGATGTTAATAAACAAATTAAACAAAATGTATCTAGCCTCAAACTATGCTAATTATTTGCTAGTGTTTTGAGTGTTAGTTAATATACATACACATATTCGTATAAATACTTAAATAGATACCAGAATTACCAGCAATTCCTCGTGTGGTCTAGCGGTCGGAGTAAGTTTGACTCAATGAGACGGGACCTCATTCATATTGGGGTTCGATTCCCAAGTCGGGCAATAAAGAGAAAATGGGCTTCTTTAAACTTTTCTACGTTTATTCTTTGTACTCTGTGGTTTAGCGGTCCGGCGTCGGACTTGACTTCTTGAGGTTCCGGTTTCGATCTCCGTGTCGGGCAACAAAAAAAATCGGAAAATGTAAATTTTCTTATAAAAATAACGTTGCCCGTGATTTGATATGTGCCCGGTTTGCGATAGACTTGCCACATATCAGATAGTGGGACTTCTTCGACTAGTCGAGTGAGTGCCCTGGTTGTGCCTCTGCCTACCACTTCGGAGATATAGGCGTGAAGGAGATACTTTATTCTATGTATGTAAAGATTACTTTAAAATAAGAACCTTTGTTTATAAAAAAAAAGAAAACATATTTACAATCGCATCGATACTTTCTTATGTTTTGATTATAATGGTCAGAATCTTTATTTTATTTTATTTATTTTTATTTACACTTTGTTGTACACGTAATAGAGAGTTGACAGCGAGAAAATATATAAATATTGTACAAAATGCGAACTTATCTCTAACAAGAGATATCTTAGAGCTAACCTGAGATAGAGAAAAACGATACAAAATAAAATTATGGTCTGTTATCCAGAAAATTCTCATTGCAATAAACTGCAATTCGCTCAGGTTATTATAATGTTTTCGGAATTTGGTATTTTGAAAATTGATAAGTTGGCAAAATTTCACTTCAATCCGAGATTTAAAAGTGGGTGAAACACACCGTCTAAGATTCCATGAGATAAATACGCAGATACATACCAAGCCAATAAAAGCGTGTTAAAAATAAATCGCGTCATGTATTTTCCTTTCAAATTTCCATTTTATCGTCAGACAATACATTTTCACAATAAGTTTAAAAACGGGTTATAAATCCAATCTGTTATAACAATTCTCTGAAACCTTTTTTATTCCCAACTGAGATTGATTCTTTCATACCATTTCAGTCCCACGTCTGCTTTTGACAGCTGGTTTTTATACAGTTGCTTAATTTCTTTGTATGTGCTTTTTCCGCTTTTATAAATCTATCAAAATGTGTTTTGATTTTAAGACTTCACATAACACAGTAGAAATCTAAAATCCGCATTTCAATAATAATGGTTCAATAATCTTTATATTAATACGTGATTCCAAAACTTTGCACCCCTTTCTACAAAAAATACGCGGACGGAGGATCATAACATTTGGCACACTTATAGTTTATGTGTATAAAAAGTGCAAAACGCTAGTATTTTTTAATAATAATGCTTGTAAAGAACATTAAATCAATAAATAAAACATTCCCACACTATAATGCATTTGACACGCACAAACAAATACATTGATGATAGCGATAAAAGATCACAGATGGCGCACTAAAAAGTTTGGAAACAAAGTAGTTGGTCCTGAGAAATAAATACAGCAAGGTTTTTTTATCACCATCCCAATTTTTTCTGGGCATAAAGTATCTATAAATAAGTCCATTTATGAAAAAAAATAGGTATCTAGCAGGTAGCCTAGCATGCCAGAGCACTCAGCACTCAGTAGGTACGGAGCGCGTGCTGCCCATAAACATCAATATTTTGTAGACGACTTTGCGATGTCATATCTTAATATTTAGTATTGAGGGATACTAAAAGAAAAAACACGTATTTAAGAGAACTCTGTCCATTAAACGACTTGTATTTCCAACAAAGCAGCCGATCAATCTTGGCCAGACACCGGCCAACTTTCATCAAGGTATCTAGAACTTAACTCATTGCAGTTTTATGTTTCTCGGTAAGTTTGTAAGTTTGTACTGGTAAGAAAGCTGAAAGATTTTGTTTGGAAGTCAAGTTAGTAAAGTTGCTTATTATATACTAGCTGTACCGGCGATCTTCGTAGCACGCGAATCCTGCCACTTGATGTTTATCTCATTTTAGTGAGCTTTTAATTTACGTATCTAATATCTATCCCATTTCACGTGATGATTTCCATCACATCTGAACCGATAGAACAATTTTGGAATTTCTTTTTTTATTATCTTATTCATTGACTCGTGGTCTAAGAAGGGTTTTATTAAAAAATCAAGAAATGGAAAAAAAAATACTTTATCTTTTTCCATACAATTTGTGAGTAACTGTTAATGTCAAGCGATACGAAGTTTACCGGGTCGGCTAGTAATACAATAATAATCAATAATTTCAATTATCTTAATGCGAAATCCATAAACTTTTCCATTCAACTAAACAATGTGTCACATGGGAATGTAACTAAACTGTAACTAGAAAACTAATTTTCACTAAAAGTTCTTTCTAAAGTTGTTAAAAATGTTGATTAAGCTTTGTTACAGCTTTTCCGAAAGCACAGATTGCACTTTTCCTGAAAGCTACAGTATTTTTAGAGCCGAATAATTAAACAAAATTTCATTTTTACTTCTACATTAATTGTTTTATTTAATGGCAAATATTTTTGTGCCCATATCCACAAAGAGGTAGGCAGAGTCCAACCAGAGTTTTCATTACGAAATCCCTGGGAAATAGAAAAAACATTTTATTTTGTACCTAGACGACATGACATTGAAATCGAGTCAGTTTTTAAAGTAGTTTTTATCAACTTCGTTAGTATCTGCGTATCTAAGTTGCAAAATCTTAATATTTTATCCTTTCTTAAATGTTGGATTCAATTAAAACTAATAATACTAGCTGAACCAGCAGACGTTGTTCTGCTATATTTTTAATGTGATTTAAATAAAAAAAATTGGGGTGAGTCACCCTCATCACATAGGGGCATGAAAAATAAATGTTGGCCTATTCTTAGACCTACCTAATATGTTTACAAAATTTTATGAGAATCGGTCAAGCCGTTTCGGAGGTATTCAATCACGCACACCGTGACACGAGAATTTTATATAGTAGCAGAATACAAAAAGTTTTTTTAATCAATGTTTTTTTTTATTGGAACCTAAAGACATTCGTGACATGTAACACTCGATACGATAAAATATGAATATTAGTAATTAGTGTGTATGTAATGTACATATTTTTTTTGAGTTCATTAATTTAAAAGCGAATTCGTCAGTTTTTAAGCTACTATTTTCCAGTTTTGCGCCGTTTAAATTATACAGAAAGAAATTTCATTCCTAGTTATAAACCATCATTAACACTCGTAAATCAAAACCAGTGAAAAGTATTTATTCCAGATAACTGCTGACCCAAATAAGTTTAACAAGGGTTGAAACTTTAGCGAACATCGTTAGCAAAACCTATACAACTGATACGTTGGCCCGCACTAACTTATTCACCCTGATTGGGGCCCATCAGGCGCTAAGTTCTGCAATATATCACCAGTTATATTCATCCTTTTGGGAAATGTGCTGTAGTCATCTAATACTCAACGTTTGGTATTACTAAAAGTGAACAGGAGTATGGAAGTTATGCTTTGATTTCTATTTTGAAAGGTGTAAGAAAACTTTTTTTGTACTAAAACATTAACTTAATATTTTTTTGCTTACAACTGGAATGCTACCAAATTACCCATGTAACAACTACAATTGGGGAAGGGTAGTAAGAAGGGTAACACAATATTTTCATTCTTACAACTTACAACTGCAGTAGTAACGACGGAAAATAAATTACCCGTGTAACAACCATAGTCACTTGGTAGTAAGACGGGCAATTTAGTTAAACCCTTCTTGCGACTTACAACTGCAGTAGTAAAAACGGAAAAAAAATTGCCGATCTTAATACTGGTAGTAACATTGGTAGTAACACGGGCAACAAAGAATAAAATGTAAATGAATATGGTTTCCTGGAGATATTAAAAATCCAAAGATGGTACCAAGTCTCTTATTCCGGTGACTTTGAATAAAAAGAGTCGTGAAGATGAGAAAGCTGAGCGCGATCGTGACTATCTGAGCAATATGTGGAAAGTGTGGGAGATGTCCTGATTCCAGAGTCTCCGAAGCTGACGCGTTTGTATGTGTGAATGTAAAGTTATCTGTCACACTGGGCACATAATCATACACACACTAGTCACAATCTGGGTAGTATGAGCAAAGAATGGCCTAAAATTGATTGACAAAATAGATTTAAAATGCGTTGGATGTAAGTAACCTGATCCGAAGGCAGTGGCAACATTCTCCGAAACCGGGTTAGATCACAAAGATTTATGAATGTTAAGGAAGCTGAAGAGAATTTTGGCATTTGGCTATTGATAATCTTAATCTTAAAGTGCAATAGACTTGGCGTGAAGGTGTAAGTAGAGGTACGCATGCAATTCTCATTATTTCCTCTGATTGACGTAACCTTTGCCTATGAAATGGTAATGAATGTGGAGGAAGCCAGACAAATCTGCCAGGGCCGTGAGATTTGGCCGGATAATCTCTGTCTACTCCGTAAGGCACTTGACGTGGAAGTTTTAAAGCAACTCCAAAAAGAGGAAATTATCGATTCGATTGTACTCTAGTGTTATGTTTTCTATGTTTGTTACACGGTTACTTGGTCGATCGAATCGAATCGATCAAAGCGATTTTAATGATTCTTACTTGGAAAGAGAGAATGACCTGATTTAGAGATGCTATTTTCAAATATAAAACCTGAGCATATAATATTATGATTACTTTGCAATTTAGACTAGGCGTGAAGATATGTATGTATGTATGCAATTTGAATATTTCTGGTTATTTGAACTTGCAAATTCATTATGGACCGACTTCAATAAAAGAAAAGTTTTTGTAAGTTTCTTACATGATTATGCGACTATTTCATTCAAATTTAATGACTTTCTTTTAAAAACACTAAGTGATGTCTCCGAGGCGGTCCCAGATAGGCAATTTCATTATGATGACTGGTACTTTTTGAGTTTTTTTTATGTCATTGGAAGGCAAACAAGCAGACGGATTTCCTGATGGTAAGAAATTTCCGTCGCCTAGAGACACCAAAGGTGGTAATGGTGCGTTGCCAACCAGAGGCCGGGATGTTAGGCCTTGAGCAAAAGTAAGTTTACTGGCTACCCCACCCTCCGAACCGGAACACGTCATGACGTTATGGCGGCAGGAATAGGTGAGGCGGTGGTACCAATCCGGGTGAGTCGCTACGAAACTCTACCTCCTAGTCAGATGTCACGGTGTTAGTGACGGCAAGCCTATGCTCGCCTTTTAAGAGCTGCCTGGCACAGGAAAGCAGATAGTCTATTCTACAAAGGAGCCCGGACCAACACGGGGGGAGTTGTTTAAAAATTCATTTTTTATGAAATTATTCAACTCAAAATTATAACAAGGATGTCGATGAAATTTATGTGGACCATCTCGTTATCATTACCTTAAAATAACAAATTTCGCGTACCTGTCTAATGAAATAATTGAAGTCGGTTTTGTAGTCAGGCGCTTTTGTAGGTAGCTAGGTTTTTCCCCGAGTTGGTCCGGTGCAGAATAGACCTTACTGCCAGGCAGCTCATAAAAAGCGAGCATAGGTTCATCGTCACTAACACCGTAACATCTGACTAGGTGGTAGAGTTTCGCAGCGACTCACCCGGATTGGTACCACCGCCTTACCTATTCCTGCCGCCATAACGACATCACATGTTTCGGTTTGGAGGGTAAGGTAGCCGGTAAATTTACTTTTGCTCGAGGCCTGACATCCCGGCCTCAGGTTGGCTACGCACCATTACCACCTATGATGTCTTTAGGCGGCGAGAATTTCTTACCACCAGGAAATCTGTCTGCTTGTTTGCCTTCCAATAAAAAAAATCAGTCAAAATGGGCATACGTCCTTAATTGTGTTTTGTTGAAATCCTTGAACTGTATTGATAGACAAAAAATTGAAACGCTTTGTAATAAATCTACTGTTGGAAGGTCCCAAAGTTTCTAACCCAACAAAAACCCTTTTACCCAACAAATAACTCAGGTTTACTGAACATAACTGGATCGTTGTATTAATTAAGGAGTAATAGATGATCGCAGCGTCAAACTGATTGAAATTTCAAATTAATGTAAACATTTGCCTAAGTTTGTTTCAGATAAACTGTTTAACAATTATCTGGTCCTTAAAATTTTGTTGTTTGAATAATCAACCTAATATTATAATTGTAAAAGTGTGTTTGATTTAATAGCTTTTTTATGATATTTTTTTATATACCACATCAGAATTGAGGCAATTTGGAATTCCTTTTTCTAATCAGTAAGGAATATTGTTTTGTAATTAACTCGATACTACTTAGATAGCAGAACTAAATACTCAAAATAAATGATAATAACAGTGAAACCGTAAATGATTTTTGCATGAGAAAAACGCGTAATTGTAGTTATGAAAGTGTATATTGTGTGAAAGTTCGTAAAAGCAAAATCGTCACAAAACTCCCGTTTGGTCCGGGCTCCTTTGCAGAAAAGACCATCTGACTTCCTACCAGGCAGTTCATAAAACGCGAGCATAGGCTAACTGTCACTAACACCGTGACATCTGACTAGGTTGTCGAGTTTAGAAGTGACTCGCCCGCCAATATGTCGGACTCAGGTGTTCAATGTACCATTATCACCTTTGGTGTCTCTAGATGTCGTGAATTTCTTAGCATCATAAAATCAATTTGCTTGTTTGTCTTCCAATATCATAATAAAAATTTTGTACGAGTTTTAAGAAATTATCACAAAAATAAGCAATTTAGTAATTCGGTTTATTAAGATAAAAACCGTCTTTTAGTTGCCAGAATCAGATGTGAATTTTGTCTCTGATATATATTTCCTTACTTCGCTTTAATTATTTGCGATAGAGTTCATCAATTCATTCAGTAGCATCAAAGTTGAAATCCCTTCAACAGCTGTTCTCAGAAATGTCGAAACTATTCGCATGTTCTAAACAGCGATGTATTGTGTTACAAGTACTTCATGAAATTTCACTTCAATTACTTACTCATCAATAACTATTGCCTGGCTTTTAGGAATTAAACTGCACAGCTTGGCATTTCCAATTGCCTTGGTATTTGTCGCACTTGGTGGTTGATAGTGACAAAATTATTACCTATATACAATTCATGCTCCTTACTAATATTGCAAATGAGAAATGTCTCTATGTCTGTTGCTCTTTACAGCTGCCGCTTAACGGGTTTTTGTGAAATATAATATGAATATAGTAAAGATCTGAGAACAAACTTAGGCTAAATTTTTTTCCAAAAATCAATCCCCAATGGACTATATACAGGGTGCCACAATAGATCACTAGAATACACACTGCGTTGCTTATACAAATATATTTTAAAAAATCTGAAAATTTTTCAGTGTGATTTTTTTAAATACATTTTTTAAAAGCCATACACATAGTCTGGCCACCATGCTCTTGCTTCCTTAGGGTTTAGTATGGCCTCCTGTATAATGGGGGTAAAAGTTTTTACGAAAGTCATTATTATTCTACGCTAACAACGATGCGAGCAAACATCTAGTAATAATGTATATAAAATGCACTTGTTGTTACAATTTAATTGTAACTTGTAATTTGTAAGAGTCTAAAAATGTTCTTTCCGAGTTTATTTCGGGAAATCCTGTTATTGTTGTATTGTTAAAATGATCTATGTTTTTGTGATGGTATTAGTCAGCGAAAAGATGACTGCACCATCTTGAAGTAAATATTACTCATTTGTTTTAAATTAAAACTATGACCGTATTCCCTAAGTAGTAGGCAGAAGCACAGAGATAATTCAGAGATAGCAGAAGATACTTAGTCACATAATGTGATATGAGGCAAGCCCATCGCCAACCGGGTACATATCCATTTCCAGTCAAAGTTATTTTTAGTAGGAAATTGAAATAACATGTTTTCTTTTTGTTGCTCGACACAGAAATCAAATCCGGGCCACATAGGGTCTGACAAACAGTAACGCTAGACCAAAGAGGCGATAAAATATGATATAATAAGTATGATTAGATTTAGAAGACAAGCCTGCTGTGTTTCGTTCGACGTATTTGCGTAGCAGCTTCCGTTTTAGAATTTTGAATTAGAGGTCATTTATAGTCAATTTCGTTGCACATAAGAACCGTATAAATATCTATATACTCGTACTATTCTGTTGGTTATTCATCAACATTTATTTTATCACATTCAAAGCGTGCTCCCTTAGAAATGATACGTTGCTGGCTAATAATCCAATCATTAAACCATTTTCAAATGCTGTTAATTAAAGTCTGATGGTATTTGTTGAGTATTTAGTCAATTAATTTTACAATGATTTTTACGAAGGCGCACTATCGTGGTGAAAGATCCAAGAATTTTCTTTCAATAAATCTGGCCTTTTTCGTCAATTTTGCGACACATAATGCTAAAATAATATAACATATAGTTTGATATGACCCTCCGACAAGAATTCTGAGATCACATTAATGCGGTAGTGTAAAAAATCACTTCTAAGAATTTGACTTTTGAACTAGTTTGGCGTGGTTCTTTCGGTTTCGGTTCAGTTGGAAGCTTGTTGATTTGTTTGCAGTTGAATGTCAGACTCGCAAACCCACTTTTCTTCACCAATGACAATGCGTTTCACGAATGTTAGGTCGGAATTTACTCGTTCTAGCATGTTTCTGGCGACTCTCATGCGATTGTGTTGATAGAAAAAATGTAGGTCTTTTTATTTTTTAGCGCTTGGCCTATGCTTGGGTTGCCTTAAATTTCTACACGACCGAATGCTCTAAACGTTTGAGCTACTCTAGTTTCAAATCCTGTGACGAATTTATTAATTCCTGACTTCACCGATAACGTCGATAGTTGTCCAATAGATTCACGATTCTGAGTTCCTACTAAACACACTCATATTCATATTTATAATGGCAATGAATTTCGTTTTTCTCAAGTTATTTTTATTTTAGCACTTGCCCTGTGATTAGGTTCAATTTCTACTTTTTATTAAAACCTATAACACAAATTTCAACAAGTCTACCAGCTACCCCACCCTCCATAAGGGAACATGATATTGTCATTATGGCGATACGAATAGGTAAAGCGGTGGATAATAAAATATCCCCTGTAATTGCCCGGATACAATTAAATAATATATGCTGCTATTCTATCAAACAGCTTCAAACAATTACTGGATTTTGTACTATTTCATTTTTGAGGGAGAGGATCCGGTAATGTTACTTTTGCAAGAAGCTTAATTAGCTAAACAAAAATTATTACCATTTATAATGTCTATAGGTGATATCTATCCCTGAAGAACAGGAGTTTCGTAAGGTAATTTGCCGTAGAAAATGTTACCAGGCACTTTGCCAAGGTCTTTACTTTATTCTCAAGGTCTTCACTCTTAAGGTCTTTATTCTCAAATCTTAAATATGTTTAAAGACGCATTTCTAAACCTTCAAAGTCAAGAGTCAATTATTCAAAGACAAAAGGATTAACTAGATGACATTTCCTGTACGACAAAACTCATTTCGCAAATTCTATTGAAAACTTTTACGTGTCTCATCGCCATTGTAATATGAAAGCACAAAACCGTTCGCATAACTCGCTTGAATACTCCAAGAAGTATATTAATCATTCACGTCGTTTCACAAGTCTTCCGAATCCATTCGTTCTTATTCGATGCATAATAATAATCGGTATTCGATTATATGAGTTTTGTGGAATGTCGGTGAATCGATTTCGTTCATTCGATTCCGAGCCGTGTCTCAGACCTTTTTGCGCGTGTACAGAATTTCAAATGAAATACGCAAATATCGACTGCCAATTGAGTTTTAATACAGCCTACCCACAAATTGGCGTGCAATTCTATACATAAAGGTACATTTTAACCAATTATGAGAATGTCAGAATGAAATTGTTAATGGTTATTGTTTGCGCATGTATGCATATTTTTTCCCAAAGTATTAATTTTACTAATTATTACTGTGTATTATCAATAACAGTTTCCGATGATGAAGCTGTTTTACTACTATAGGTTATACTCCTAATTAAGGCCTGCGGGACTATACCGTATCTTTTCAAGTGATGATCACTTTGAAAAAATTCCGAACTGTAGTGTTCAACAAAAATGATGTCATAAGCCTGATGTGCTGACTCAGTGGACACTTTCGAAAAATTTGACATATCAACTTGTATAGGTTGTTAGGAAAATGTTCAAAAGTGTATTTCTGGGGGAGAATAAAGAAATATGATACATATAATTTTATGTTTTACTGACTTGGTCCTCACTGAAAAGATAAGCAATTAGCGCCCAGATCTTTGTTAAGAGTGTAACCTCCGGTGGTATTATAGCTTCACGTTTTTCACTTTTTTGTGTTGTTTTTTTTTGGCTTATATTGATATACCTATATCAATATAAGCCAAAAAAACCGTCTCTCCGTCACCGTCTCTGATTTTTATTCTGAGATTTGGGGCTTCTGTTACGTGCCTGTATTTATTGATATGTATCCAGTTCCTGATACTATCTAATAGTTTATTGAAATCCCTCCTGTTTTAAACTGACTCGAAGGAGACGAGGTTCTCAATTTGACTATACGTCTTTTGTATGTTTGCATCGTGATTATTTGACCAATAACGAACCAATTTTGATGATTTTTTTGAAAACGTATGATATGACTTTGAATTGGTATCATATTAATTTTATCATAAATTTTTATGTGTGTTGACATCATCAATGACAATGTTATTCATGATAATGTTAACAACATAGACAAAAATTAATCTAATATTAATTAGAATTCAAAACTACTAGCGCGATGTTGATAGTATTTTAAGTAGGACCATACCCAATGATAAACATAAACTGGGAGAAAATACTTTTTTTGCATTAAGTTCGCCTTTGCACATTCATTTTAGTGGAATAAAGGAATAAAATAAATAAATAATAATACCGGAATAATTGGCTATATTTCAAAAGAAAAAAAAATGTAACTCTCGGCTGGCTAAAGAAATAATTAATCAGTTCTTTATAGTTTCACTACGCTTAAATTATTTCCAATATTACTAATATGGACCACTTACTATACTTCTTACTATGGGGCCACACAAGCTGCAATAGTTTCTATGCGCTTGTGGCTTTTGTAAAATATTTTTTTTCATGAAATTGGAAGACAAATAAGCAGACGCATTTCCTGTTGGTAAGCAATTCACAACGCCTAGAGACACCAAAGGTGGTAATGATGCGTTGACAAACTGAGACTGAGATGTTAGACCTCAGCAACGCACCACGCGTTGCCAACCTGATTTCGGGAAAAGTAAGTTTACCGGCTACCTTACTCTCCGAACTGGAACACGTCAACGGCAAGCACTAACGTTATGATAATAGGAATAGGTAAGGCGGTGGCACCAATTAGGGCGAGTTGCTGCGAAACTCTACCACCTAGTCAGTGTACCAATAACACGGTGTTAGTGACGGTAACCCTATACTCGCCGTTTACGTGCTGTCTGGGAGGAAGCATTTGCCTTCCTCTGTCTATTCTGCAAAGGAGCCCTGACCAACACGGGGAAAAATTTTAGTCTCGGAGTTTACGGTGCATCTTGTTAAAAAAATATTGAAACACAGTTTAGATAAAATGTCACATAAGAGACAGTGACAGGAATAAAGATTCACTAAACTACCTTCTAATACTTTTATGAATAAGAGAATAAGAAGTAGTGCCACTTGGCGGCCTAATATCGTTTGAAGCTAACAGTAAGGTCACACTTGAATCTCGATTTCACGCAAGATTGGAAATTGGAATCGGATTTGTCTCATTTGTACTCTTGAAACAATATGATTTCAATATTCAGTTCAAAGAATTTGTAAGGAATAATTTCAAAAAATTCGATGTAATTGCTTTTATTGGATGTACGTTAATTTTTTGAAGTGAAAACTTCGTTGCGGCGTTGCACACTTTTTTCAAATGGGTAAAAAATTCTAAACTCGCGTCAGGACACGTGACCTAATCGAAAATTCGTAAGGCGGCGCGGAGCGCTTGCGCGAATAAGACGGCGCAGGGCGCTTGCGCGAATGTTGGTGTTGTCAATTTATTGTCATTGTTAAATGAATATTG
This sequence comes from Calephelis nemesis, assembly GCA_002245505.1. Taxonomy (NCBI): domain Eukaryota; kingdom Metazoa; phylum Arthropoda; class Insecta; order Lepidoptera; family Riodinidae; genus Calephelis; species Calephelis nemesis. The sequence continues at coordinate 704,582 of NJDD01000561.1, forward strand.
TTTTCTACCACATAAATGATAGTACTTTCACACTGATAATTAAAGCAATTACTGCAAAATTATTCCCTAACCATTCCAAAACATCAAACGTGCGCAACGTTAATATTCAAGTTTTCATTTCTGCCGGCACTCCCGGAGTGCATCCCGTCGTTTATTTTATTCTTTATCCGAGTTTAGGGACACAAAACCACACAGATCCGGTTCCAGTTTTTAATCTTCCATAAAATGAAGATTAAAGCGTAATCCTACAAGTTTTTAGTGGAAATCGTGACGCAACGTGAATTTAGCAATTTGCAAATCACAACTAGTAAATTAGATTTATCTGGCCTCAACCTTTCAGTTTGTTTTTTTGTCAAGCCACTAAAGACGTGCCAATAATTATAGCGCGTCGCGGTCGCCATCACTAGTGTTTTATATCTATACTAGCTGACCCAGCAAACTTCGTATCACTTTTTATTAATGCTTTGATAGTAGCGCAGTCTGCCGGACCCAGCATGAAACATTCCATTATCAACAACTACTTATTGTTAAAAAATTAATTAAAAAAACATTTTCCAGGAGACTAAATTGTGAATCTAAAGCATTCTCGATTTCAAATTTCTCGAAACAAAAAGTTTCATCAACATCGGTCCAGTCGTCTAGAAGGAGTTCAGTGACAAACACACGAACACAAGAATTATATATATAAAAATAAGAACAACATTAAAGTGACGTCATTCATTGCTTTACAAATTAGAAATAAAACCTCTGTTAAATTTACTTGCTTTATTTGCACCTATTCAATTTAATTACAGCCCGCTTTTTTTTAATTTTAAGCCAGATATCCTGAGCATACTGCAAAGGCACTGGCTTCAACATTCCAAACATTAGGTATTACGCTATGATACTTGAAACTTTTAAGGGCGAGTCCAACTCGCGCTTAGCCACTTGACATGTATAACAAAAGCGACCCTGGTCGTACCTCTGTCGACCTCTTCGGGAATGTAGACACCAAAATATTTTTTTCAATATAATGACTTTGTATATTTTTATTAATAATATCGGAATTTCGAGACCGTGTCATATAACCTGATGTTTTATTCATCCCACTATCCGGTCTCCTGGAACATTTTTAATAGCCGGGAACGTGACCATTATCCCAATATATTCGATTCGAACAATGCAAATGACACTTCACTCGTTAGAACCGATATTTATCTTTTTCTTTTATCTTTTCAACATTTCCATCGTAATTACACAATCCAATTCGTGTCTTCGGGAAATTTTAAGGATTTTAGATTTCATTCATTCGACTACAAATCATTGGACTTTCGGCTTACTTTACGTATGAAAATTTAAAAATAATGATATAATAGATCAATTGTTACTAACATTTTCTTGTCCTTTTTGTAATACACCTTATTACAAGAAAGACAATAACAAAATTCCAAACATTATGAGTATTCAATTGCAAGTAACTATTAATAAAGTAGTATAATATGTGAACTTTGTGTTTTGTGTAAATACTGTTATTTACTTAGTTATTTACATGGTAGATTAATTGTTAGTAATCTTTAAAACTTTTAGGCCGGACTCGGTGGTTGTTGTTTTAAAAAAGATTTTATTTAACAACACTTTATTTAACACAATAGAAATAGAATTAATACAGATATAGGATTATAAAGAAATAGTAGAAATAGTATATAACCGATATAGAATGAGAGACTAGTGGTCTCTTCGGAGATTGGAGCGTGACTGTCGGGAACTCGGGATAGGATGGTTATTGTATGGTCAGGCTGCTGATGAGGCAGTCTGGCCATCAGCATTATACATTACTATCCTAGGATATAACACCTCCCCCCTTAAGAAGGAACTTCGAGAACATAGGATTAAATCGAAGTTTCTGGACATTTAAATATTAATTCTTAATTTAGGTGCGGGGTTTGTTTGAGGCGTATCCTCTGAAATAGCATTATGGATTTCTAGTTGATCGTCTGTTTGTTTGTTTGTTCGGAATTCTACTATAGGTTCGTTGGTAAAAGAAGTTATAGGAATTGGAATGGAATTAGGTTTGTTCTTATACAATCGTATATAGAATTTATATGTTACTATACTAATTATAATTAGGATTACAAAAATAGTTAGCACTGAATAATGAGCCCCATACTTTATAATTCATCTTTATAGTTCGTCGATCACCTTATTTAGATCTTTGATTAAAGATTTGGCAACAGTGTCATAATTATATTTTAGATTTTCTAAGTCAATGTTTTCTAGTTTAAGAGAGGGCACATCATTAATATTTGCAATGAATTTATTTAAGTTACAACAAGTATCATTAATTAGGTTAAAATTTGAAAAACTAAATACAGGTGAACTTATATTATAGACGTTATCGTTGGAGAAGAGTTGAGTACTTTTACAATATACTGAGCAATGTTTAGGAACATTTAATATCCCAGTACCAATTACAATTTCTTCTAATAGTTCGGAATTAACACAATCGAGAGATAACTTAGTAGAAGATGTTTGTACAAAAATCCATCGATTATTTGTTAGTGGTTTCCATAGGTCGAGATTACCGTGAATGAATCTTGTTTCACACTGCACTGGTAGAACACTTAATACTTTCGAGATTATCTCACTTTCGCAAGATGGGTTTACACTTGATGAGAACACGTTCATAATTTTGTATATATAGTTTCCGAAGTTAATCTTGTAATGTATCCAAATTTGTAATCATGTAATGTATCCAAAGAACCGATGCTGCTGTAGTGTGCTTTGTCCTTAGTAATTGCAATATATCTCGACGAAGGGACAATTAGACTGAACGAGTCTGGTTTTTCCGAATTATGTGGTACTGGTAACGGAATATTATGATACAAGTAAAATTCTAAAGAAGTAACAAGTGGTATTTGTAAAACGAATACAATCTTACGGTTCAAATAATAACAAGCAGTAGTAGACATATTTAAAATAGTATGAATAGTATTTATTTCTAGACTTAGTGGTAGTTGTAGCTTATTCGGTAAATATCTATAATTATCGGCAAGCTCTCTGTATAGCTGACGTGGAGTTATAATTGCAGGGTGTATAATATTTACATTGCTTAATAAAACAGCGTTAGTAATATCTTCTAGTTGGAATGATAAGGTAAGTAAGGATGTTTCTAGATTATTAAATATTGAAATAAAATGTATAGAAGCTAAAAGATCATTTGAAACAGTAGTTGAAACTGTAGCAGAGAGATTGTCAATAGCTTTACGTAAACTATCTTCATTAATTTTAAGTTTATGAATAGAATTTATTGTAAGCATTGATTGTAGATGTAGTAACTAAAATATTTTCTTTTATTAATGAAGCTAGCTTCTTAGTATCGCTTTGGACAGAGTTAATAGCATCATCATATCTTAATGTATCAGTTTCATCTAAGGTACCAAAAACATGTTTGAACACAGTTCCAACACCACCAAACCATGCTCCACGTTTAATTTTGTTATCTACTAAATGAGATATAGAATCAAATTGTTTTTCGATATCTTTGTATCGTACAGTTAAAGGTTCAAGCAGATCTTGACATTCTGAGTTATACTTTTGTAGACATAAAAGTTTTACAGTGTTTAGTACAGCATTAATGTTTTCTATGTGGGGTTGAAAATGTGAAATATCGATTGGCATTAACACATTTAGGTGTCCATTAATTATTCTTAATTTTCCTAAATAGTCGAAATAGATGCCGGAACCTGAAGATATAGGTTGAATAAGATTCGAGGCAGCCATAGTAGGCACGCAAATGGAAATGGTAAGACTGAAATTAAAAGAATACAAATGTTGTATTTGTAGATAAATGTATAACTAACCTATCGTATTACTATCTATGAAATTGTATAAAATTGTATAATTATAGTATAAATAAATAAATAAAAAATAAAAATCCTTGAACAAATCACACAAATTGAAACTAACCCCAAAGTAAGCAAATTATATGCTTGTGTTATGGGTGTCAGTCAACGATACTAATACATAGAAATACTTAAATAGATACCAGAATAAATTTAATAAACACCCAGACCCGGAAATGCAAACATCTAAATGTTCATCACACAAATGCCTGCCCCCGTCGGGAATCGAACCCGAGCCTCGCGTTAAGTCGATGTAGTTAAGCGTGTACGTTAGCCACTCGACCAACGAGGCGGATAGTATAACATTGTAAAGTTGAAATAGTATAGAGGAATATAAGACACGGTAATTGTTGTATAAAAATAGTAAAATAGAATTTTGTAAATTTAAGCTTCGCCTCTTCTAGCGAGTCTTACCTCATCGTAATGGTGAATTACATGACGTCGGTTAATTAGTAAGGTAAGTGAGTTTCTTCCGTTTATCTTTACTACCTTATACGGGCCCTTCCAAATTGGGGAAAGAGCTTTGCGAAGTCGTAAATGATTTTTGAGATAGACAAGATCACCAACTTTGTAAATAACGGATCTTGTATGAGAATCGTAGTAGGTCTTGGAAATCTCCTTGGATCTAGTAATATATTGTAGGGCCTTGTCGCGAGAGTACCGTAGTCGATGTTGTAGCATTTTGATATAATCAGAGTAAGTAGTATTAGGTGAGTTGTATACGGAGTTGGGAATAAATGGTTTGTGTCCAAAGACGAGTTCGTGAGGAGTGAAATTAGTAGTGGAATGAGTTGTGGTATTATAGGCTAACATAGCCGTGTAAACAAACCGAGGCCAGTTGTCCTGATTTTCATTCACGTAAGACTTTAAATACTCCTTTAGAGTAGAATGAGAACGCTCGAGCGCACCCTGAGTTTAAGGATGGTGCGGAGAGGACCAGAGTTGTTTGATCTTAAGGAAAGAGCAGGTTTCTTTGAACATTTCTGCGGTGAAATTTGTACCTTGGTCAGTGAGTATTGTTTTTGGTATTCCGAAAAGGGATATAAAATGTAGAAGACAGTCTGCGGTTTCTACGGCTGTGGTACTTCGAATAGGGTATGCTGTAGAATATTTAGTTAAGTCGTCTTGTAATGTAAGTATGTATTTTGTCTTAGCGACTTATCTTATCTTAGCGAATACTTAAGTATTCAGGGAGTGGGCCCACAATATCTAATGAGAGTCGTTCAAAGGGTGCAGTAGCAGTGCTGGTTATTTGCATTGGTGCTTTATTTATCTGACGCAATGCTTTGTTTGTTTGGCAAAAGGGGCACCTTTTTATATAGGCTTCAATATCACTGCGCATGTTTTTACAGTAAAATTGTTCCCTAATTTTGGAATACATTCTAGAAGAACCAGGGTGACCAG
>NJDD01000562.1:16507-29118 GCA_002245505.1 Calephelis nemesis
ACCTACACAATTTCTTATTTTTTATGTAAATTGGTGGAATTTCGAGGCTCGTTTTCGATTCCCGTCGGAGGCTGGCAATTGTGTTAAGAAAGCATTTAAATGTTTGCATTTCCGGGTCTGGGTGTTTATTTTAATTTATTCTGGTATCTATTTAAGTATTTATATGTATTGATATGCGTAGTAACAAATTCATAACACAAGCAAATCATTTGGTTAATTCGGGATAAAATTCAATTTGTGTAAATTGTCCGTGGACATTTAGATTACTATTTATGTATTTCTCAGAACTTAAAACACCTTCAAACCTAAGGACATGGACCACATCCACCCTGATTTCAACGAGAACGAAACTTATACAGTTATGATTCAATATTTTTTTATGAAATGTAGGTATGTATATACTTATATCAGATTTTAACGTAGGTACCTACACTCATTAATTTAAATATGTTTTGAAAAAGGGCATCACGGTTTTAATCATGGCGGATGTCTAAAATATCAATCAATTTTGACAAACTTTGACTCTATAAACTACACACAAACTTTTTCGTCTCTCCTAAATCCACAATTGAACTAAAATAATAATTTGCAAAAAATATCTATTGACAACTAAATCTTATGGGCTTGTACTTACCCTCTATTAACTTAGAAATAGTCTTTGCTTCAAATATTTACAAAAAAAATTTTCAAACGTACATTACGAAAAAATATGTTGTGTTATCAAAATCCTTTCACGTGATATGTTTATTATTAGGGTTGAATGAATCAGCCATCAGTGAGGAACACTTTTAAGCATAATTACATAAATTGAACAGTTTGTTTGTTTTCTTCAATATACCAATTCACCCTACCTCAGTTTTAACACATACCCAAATAACTTATCCGGCTAAAAATGTTACCCAGAAACGTACAATCATCCCGACCCGACGACATATAAATAATTTTAGATTTTAGCACATTTATAAGACAATAATCAATTTTAGAATATATCCATTGGTACGTTACTTTATCGGTGACACTACATAGCTCTATATTGTATTACTCTAGAATACATTTGAGGCAACTTATTTATGGATGTAGGTTGGTTTGTTTTCTTAATGCTCAAAGAACTTTTCTAAGTCGAACTGACATGAAAACAAGAGGGTTATAAACATTTTTGCAAAGAAAAATATGTGAAGTTGAACATAAAAATTTGTCTTTTTTTTATCCCGCACCCGAAACAGTAAAACCCTTTTAACAATCAGTTATGATTTTTAACATACTTGCAATAACCGGTACTGTTGCGGATTTTCTTATGATTTTCAGAACTTAAATTTTTAATTAATTATTTTTATATCTTGTTTTTGGTATCAATATAGTAGGTATTAATAATTCGTCAGCCAAATTCACAGATATCAGTAACTATACATTAAAGCAAAAGAAAAAATAGAAATGTCTTTGTGTACTAAAAAACTAGCTTAATTCCTCATAACAATAATTTTATATCATGCATTTTTTATGAAGTGTGTGTTATTTATTACAATTACTATGATCAAGCGCTGAAAGATAATTTGCTAAACTAACATTTAAATTAACATATGGAAAAACCGCTTCTTTTCTTCTGTAGTCGAGGACAAGGCTAAGAAATTTACAAAGTTACGCTAAGTCTGAATTGACTGTAGCAAAAAAACGTGTGCGTGTACGCTAGTATGAAGTGAAAAAGTAAAACTTCTTTATGACGTTATTTTTTAAAAAATAATTTACTATATGCAACTTTACAGAAATTGATTAAATAAAGTTTATTGCCAATTCCTACTCCGCTGGAGAAAGTATACTTCGAATCACGCGTGGTAGGGATAAGAACAAAGATGGCGTGTAACGGAAAAATGTGACGCGTAACGAAAAAATGTTACACTAAATTTTTTCCAACCCCATGTACTACATTATGCACTATTTTAAAGGCACCAATCCAATGCTTTGCTTCACGTAAGAATTTCGTTAACTATCAAAGCAATGGTGAATGACGGAATGTAGAAATGATGAAAGGTCGCCAGGTAGTAGGTCGCCTCGACTGAGTACAATTAGTATTTAAAATTATAGTTATGTGATAAACATAATTCCTAATTTACAAACAACATTACGTCAAGTTTTTATATTGAAAAAAGCTCACTCATCTGATGGTAGGTAACGTTGAGGTTAAAAATGGTAAAGTACTCCACTAGAAGTCGCTCTCGAGTTCAAGACTTCTGTCTCCGGAATCATTGTTTTATATTAGATCAGTTTGAGTATATTTTTTAAAAGAAGACAAAAGGGCAAGTGTGTCATTTGGTGGTAAATATTCATCGCCCCCACGGACATACGCAACACCAGGATTATCGCATATGCATTATTACGTACGCTTTCTTCTTGAAGGTGCCTGAATGGTATCAGTTTAGAAATACAAACCTTGAAAACTGGAGAAATGTCTTGAGAAATGCTTGAAAGAGGACCACCAAGCATCAAGTCAATAGGCATCATGACCGCCTCGTTGGTCGAGTGGCTAGCGTACTCGCCTAACTACATCGACCAACCGCGAGGCTCGGGTTCGATTCCCGACGGGGGCAGGCATTTGTGTGATGAACATTTAGATGTCTGCATTTCCGGGTCTGGGTGTATATTAAATTTATTCTGGTATCTATTTAAGTATTTATATGTAATAGTATCGTTGAGTAACACCCATAACACAAGCATATAATTTGCTTACTTTGGGGTTAGATTCAATTTGTGTGATTTGTCCAGGGGTATTTATTATTATTATTATTATTATTATTATCATACCTTAATCTGGCTCTGTTGCGATGCCTGAAGCTTAAACTCAGTGGTACAGTGGTAATAAAATCAATTTCGCAGTGCATTCCCCGTGATTTATCTAAAGATAAAAGTATCTTCACACCCATATCCCCGAAGAGGTAGGCAGAGGCACAACCAGTGTACCCACGACTGTCCCAAGATACTATGTCCCACAATGTGATAAGTGGCAAGCCTATCGCCAACCGAGCACGTATCCAATCCCGAGCAACATTTTTTTATTAGAAAATTGGAAAAATCTAATTTTATTTTTGTTGCCCGACCAGGGAATCGAATCCGGGACCTCATGCATTCAAGTCTAACACCTAAACCGCTAAACCACAGAGGCGATTTATCTAAAGATAAGTATTTATAATTACACCAATGGATAATGGGGTTGCCGCATCCCTACGAAACATCCTTTATAATATAAAGCAAGTGAAGATGCAATACAATCAATCGTCATGATTCATACCATAGTACAGTAATAAATCCTGCGAGACCATTTATGTGCAGTTGTCATTGTGTAAAATATTACTTACATACACTCCTCTGTCATTATGAGTAATAACATGTGCTTTTAGTCGATGATAAGTGATTTAAGTTGCAGTCAAGTGATGTTAATTCTAACTGTGACATATTTCGTATTTATAACATCCCACCAAAAACAGCGCTGTGAAAATATTGCTCGCACTGTTGTAAGATGGTACGAACACTAGCACATATTGCTTGCACTGTTAGTACTTATTATTCTGTACTGCTAGAAAGTTAATTGGTGTCACGTAAAGTCAAGTTTTTAAATCGATACTCCCTCACAAAATTATCTTGATTAAAATGTTATAATTTGACCAAAATGTTTACTCCTACGAGTATAACTATTATAAAGCGAAATTATAAAAATTGAATGAATTTTTAATCAGACGATTATGTAAAGATAGCGAAACGGTCTACTTACAAGTTACAACCAACTCGTACAATTTGCTATCTGCATTGTTTCTGATTTTATAACGCTCAAGTTTGTCTTCTGTTTCTCGGCTAAGCCACAGAACTAATTTGATGAAATTTGGCATATCTACAGACAGTTGAAATGTCGGTCAAATGCATGCTACTTTTTATTCCAAAAGATTAATTCAAAAAGCTTTAAAACGTGCTGAGCCACCGACACAAGCTGGCTTTTTAAAAATATCTAAAGTTAAATTACTGTTACCAACTGTGAACGGAGATATAAAGGGTAAGGTGCAGCCCTTTTGCCGGTATGCATAGTACAAACTTTGATGGTACCTATTTACATAATAATCTTATTCGGTCTGCTTTTAATTACACCATTTAAGGGTTCACGTATCCACTTATAATAAAAGTAAATACGGTCCGGTCACTTGTGTCGTAGACTTTAAGGGTAACCATGTCATCAAAATCGGCAAAACAATATTTAATTACAAGGTGATGTTATGGATATTATGATGTCTAAAATAATGTCTGGTGTTGCGGATGCCCGTGGACGGCGGTGATCACTTTCCATCAGGTGACCCACTTGCTCGTTTGCCTCCTCTTGTATGAAAAAAAATGTGTGCGTGTACTAGCGTACACTCGTAAGAAGTGAAGAAGTGAAACTTCTTTATGACGTTATTTTTCAAAAAATAATTTACTATATGCAACTTTACAGAATTTGGTTAAATAAAGTTTATTGCCAATCCCTACTCCATTGGAGGAAGTATACTTCGAATCACGCGTGGTAGGGATAAGAACAAGATAAACGGAAAAACGTGACGCGTAACAAAAAAATGTTACACTAAATTTTTTTCCAACCCCGATAAAGAAGTTTCACTTAAAAAAATACTATTATTGTTATTTTGACTTTTTTGTTTAGGTTTTGTTTTAGGGATAGGGATAATTTTCCCTTTCTAATTCGTAGTCAATTTATAAAACACAATAACACTTTACTATGCTGCAATAACATAGATTTTACAACATATAATACACATGAAAATTCTTAAATAACTTAAATTACCACAAAGATTTCGAAAATAGTGCTCTCTGCTAGGCAACGTTTTAAGTATAGTGCTCATCAACTAACGAGACCATTACGGTAGTATTTTTAACAATAAACAAATAATCATCACATTTTTTGTGTACGCAATAATCGCTGAGACTGTTTAACTAAACAGTGAAAAAGAAATATCTTAGCACCAGTATCCACGAAGAGGTGTAGCACGAGTGACACAACCAGGGCACCTACGACTAGGCGAAGACAATAAGCCCCACAATGTGATAGGTGGAAAACTTATCGCCAACCGGGCACATATCTAGTCTCGGACAACATTGTTTTTAATAAAAATAAAAAAAACACTCTTTTTTTATTGCTCGACCCGGGGGTTGAACCAGGGACCTCATAGAAGCAAAATACCTCACCGCTATAGGCCATGGAGGCAATAAACTAATCCATAAAACTTTATTTTGAAGTAATTTAAAATGTTGTTGCAATAGTTATTTTATTATTTCTCGGTGTTTAGTTAATTTTCAGTAAGCATTACTCAGAAAATTTTTAACTTAAAATATATACAAATTCCAAACGGGCCCTAAACTTTACAATTATTAAGCCAATAGGCCTGTAGTTTATGACAATGAACTCTTTAGGTTTCATGCCTAGTGGCCATTTGTGAAGGTACGTCTTGACCCGGGCCATAACAATTAATTAAAATACAACGTAGTGGGTTCGCTGCTAGCCACGGCGCTACCACAAAAGCCAGCCGTCAAAATGTCAAGATGGCGAAAAATATAGCCCTAAATGGGGTTGAACACCGTTGTGTGTTAGAAAATGCAAATGGTGAACTATATTTTGTCACTGAACTTCTGATTTAAGACGGTGAATGTTATGAGATTGTCACGGTCATTTATGTCAGGGATGTAACTAGTACACTCCTTTATGGTCACTGCTTTAAAACCTACTGCTAGGAATTTGACAGTAAGTTGTCACTGTGTCAGATTTTGTGGCAGCTACAAACTTATTCAATGTCACGGTTTGCTTAGACTGTTACTGTAGCTTCATGGCTGCGAGCTGTGTTTTCCCCGTAAACATCAGACGTCAAAATGACAAAAATTGGAAAACGAAATTAGTTATTTGTTTATCTATATATTATATAAAAGAAAGTCTGGTTTGTTACAACACTTATAACTTGAGATCTGCTGGACCAATTTTTATGGTTTTTGATTTTTTGGATTTGTCTTCGCCCCGAATAACAGAATACACCTTAAAAACAATTATAATAAAAAATAAATATATATAAAAGAAAGTCGTGATAGTTAAACCGATTAGGCTAAAAATTGATGGAGAGGTAGCTTAAAACCAGGAGAAGGAAATGGGGTACATTTTATTCCTTACAGCAGCGTGAAAACTAGGAAAAACGACATTTCAATTTTTCCCATACAAACTGAACGGGCGGACCGAAGTTCACCGAAACAGCTAGTTTTATATGTCATTAATAAAATAATATTAATATAAAATAATTACTTATTTATAAACACGGTAGTTGGTTTCCCGGTTTACTTTACAAGATTTAAAATTTTGTAATTTACTACTCGTATTTTTATAATTGTACTACGTATTATAACTAATTTTAAATAATAAAGTAAGAATGAGCGTTGCTCATAGGTTACATACAGTTTGAGCGGGAAAGTATTTTTTATGATGAAACTAGCTGTCCCGGCGAACTTCGTTTCACCAGTTCACTTTGTATGGGAAAAATTTAAATGTTGATTTTCCCAGTTTCCTCGCATTTTTTCCCTTTTTTTATCTTTTAAACCTTCCCTGGACTTGAACAAATAATTTAAAACCAAAAATAGCCAAATTGGTTCAGCCCTTCTTGAGTTTTAGCGAGACTAACGAATAGCAATTGATTTTTATGTTTATAGATTACTTTGAAATGAATGACGTAACATTAAAATGCAAATGTAGAACATGCTGTGGACCACATCTCGTTACTGCAATTTTGAGCTACTACTTACAAAGTTGTGTATCTATCGTAATAATACTAGGTAGATGATTTTTTGTACATCATAGCTGGGGGCCAAAACTCAAAAACTGCTCTACGGTTTATTCAATGTCATTACAATAACAGCTGTTGAGATATGCGGCAAGTGTTATGATGGTAGTATTTTCATATTTTATTCCCAATGTGCGTTGATTTTGTGTCTTCCAAAATGCCAAAAATGATGGTAAAACACGCCGTTTCGGTATGAGATAATTAAATCGCAAAAAACTGCAAAAAACCGACTTCGATGTCGATAGTTCTATTCACAATCATCTGCTTTCAAAAAATAAGTGTTTTTCCACTATCAGATTTAGACTTGATAGCGATGGGACGACTACTAAATAAAAAAGACAGGTATTCAAAATCGGTTCAAAAATGAGAAAGAAATTAAAATGCTTAAGAAAATGGAAGATGGACATATTTTAACCTCACGTTTTTGGGATTCAGTCAAAAAATTGTTTGTCCTGAAGAAACAGCCGTGGAAATTTATTGAACCAAGTAAAAAACCATCCTCAATTGTGGTCGCGCAGTGTGCTGTGAACAGCCGATAAGTCTATACATCTGCTTGTTGTGGTGTTAAAACGGCGGGAATGTTTGATTGTGACGCTAGTGCTGCCACCACTACAGGTTATTGGGCACGCGTTTGTTTAACAGTTATCTCTTCTCTGTTAAACACAATGTTTAACCAACGCAAGAGTTTTACCGAATATGGCGTTTGTCAAGACATAGTAATGTAAAAGCTAGTTTTGAATGTATTCATGTTCATCGTGCCCGCAATGGTTTCTTCCATTTTGTGAAATTATTTCTGTCCTGGAAAGTTTCACCATCCCAATGCATAAATTTAAAATTTTAAATATAACATGCAATATCACACACACACACACACGCACACACACACGCACGCATACACACACAGTCAAACTTATAACAGCGCTCTTTTTCTAAACTGGCTAAATCGTAAAAGATACATCAAAATAAAGTAGGTACATAAATTATAAAATAACTGTAACTTGCAACCAAATAAGAAACTAGAAATGTCCTTGGAGAATGAAAAAACAATGCGAACTTACTTTCTTCTGTCTCTTTTTCTAATCAAGATTATATTGTAAATATTATTATTAAAAAAAAGATTCCGATCCGGTGGTAGTTTAAAAAATGTCGACGCGCACAAATACCACTTGAATGGTTCATGTGAATAAAGATTATTCTGATTCTGATTCTATTGATCCAAAAGCTATTACAATTCGTCGAGGCATAGACACATCTACCCAGATATTGTCTTTCATTGCCTATATGTTGCAATTAAAGCGGATGATGACGAAAGCAAAAATTTCCTTTTTAAATTCATTGGTCAGACACAAAGCTTTATTAATTTCCCACTTTTCCGCCTTCGAAATAATTTCACGAGCGCTGGGTACGGGACGGCGAGAGCCGCATCGCCGGATAGCCTTATCACAGACAACAATGACTTTCTGACTGGCTGGCGATCTTCAAACGTAATTCGCATTTTTCATAGCAGATAGGATTCAACCAACCAAATTTCATTGAAACCTATTATTAAATATAATGCAGATCTAAATCGCAATAAGCGGTAAGGATTATAGTTAACGTAACCAACATGTGAAATTCTGCGCCGTTCCCACACGCATCTTCAATACCTAAATAGTGCTACATATTGTACAGAAACACTTATCAAAATTTGAAATGATAATACACCAATAGTAACTACACCAATCACATTTATTTTGCTTTAGTTTTGTAGGTAATGTTCATTCAGTTATATGGTGAACACGACTGTACTCTGTATGCTTAGAAAATAAATCATAATATTATAACGAGAGTAAAATGTAAAATATAAAACAATATTATAGAGCTGTCGTCGCCGGCGCCTTATGCTATCGATATGAAAAAACTAAATATTTGTACCTACATAATACAGATTTTCGTATTTAAAGTTTTAATGTGTAAGTGTAAGATCTAGCTGTAAAAGCTTACAAAAACTTTTCTCGTCTGGTTTTTCAAAAGTCAGTCACCTATTAAATTATTAGAATACGATCATATTATTTTTAAAACGACCAGTACGACCAGGTAGACCAACTGAATCCTTTACACTATCGTACTACAGTAAAAGTACGATTTTCAGATATTATCTGGCTAATAGCGAAAGTATTCAGAATACGAAATAAAGGATTTACTGTTATTGTAATAAAAATATCATTTGACATTAACTACTACCACTATAAATTTCTGTTTAGCCCATGCAAACTAAAACATACCACATCAAACTTTTGCAAACCAAAACTTTTATTTGTTTCACAAAGGCTCTCTTGTATACAAATCTCTGTTTCTACTTGTATACAAATCTTAAATTTAAGTACTATTTTATTGCCTAAGTTTTTTGTTACTTCTATCATAACATTGATAAGCATCAATCAGCATCATAAAAAATATATGCTACACTAATTTCCAGAGCTACAAGCGTAGCTCTGGAAATTAGTGTAGCATATATTTTTTAATTACGAAATTACCACGCCAGTAGTACAAGCAACTTCACCAAAACATATTACTCAAGCTTTAATTTTACAATGCATTGTTTGTTAAATCATCTATCAATAGACAAATGGTACTTTTTACTCTCAGCATATTAACACGTCTGTGTCAAAACTCTGTAATTTTATAAAATGTTGATGAATCTCTTGACTTTGCGTGTACTACACTTGATAGCAAACATCAGGTCCGCTCCACGTGCCCGACCGATCCGTAATTGACTTTTGGCTCCAAGAGTTTCGGCCAGTCATCGTTCTAGTTTTATATTTTTGGCGCCTATTTCCAACCTAACAGCCCTCTATATTTTTTACATGGCAGATCAATTATGATTTCCAATTGGTTTGATGGATCTGAATAAAATCCATTGCTGTTGTTTAATTGGCTTGTTGCCTGTTTGAGAAATGGTTTAATCTGTACAATAGACTGACGTTCGGACGTTTGTTAACTTAGTGATAACTATTGTTAGGTTTTAAATGAAAGATTAGTTATGTTTATTAAACTGTTTCATATTAGCAATCAAAATGTTCAGTAATGAATTATAATTATCCACTTATTTAATCTTTTTGGGAAAAAAATTCAAACTTGATGAGACGGACCTTAGGTGCGTATTGAATGTCCTTCACTGATAAAATAATTTTAATTTATTGTCTCCACTTTTTTTTA
Organism: Calephelis nemesis; assembly: GCA_002245505.1. Lineage (NCBI taxonomy): Eukaryota > Metazoa > Arthropoda > Insecta > Lepidoptera > Riodinidae > Calephelis > Calephelis nemesis. The sequence continues at coordinate 26,551 of NJDD01000562.1, forward strand.
ATATTTTTGATTTTAGGTTGAGCGTCTCCTCAGTTTCAGGTCCGGAGCTTCTGTGTAAAATAGAACATCTGCTTTCCTACCAAGCAGCTCGTAAAAAAGCGAAGAAATATCAAATGGGTCACTGGCAATAAGACTTTTATATAATATTTAGCAGCTAAGGTCCTGGGATATCAAAATAGAGCTAAATTAAAAAAAACAACACAGCACCAGTAGTAAAGAAATATATTTTTTTTATTAATAAGATGTTACAAAACATTTGGGCTTATCAGCATATTCTACCACATTTTGGTGTGCAACTGTTTTAAAATTTATAAAAAGAGATATTTTTTAGTTACATGTACTTAACTTTTAAGTAAATTATTCAATAATCATAATTTAACACCAAAAAATTTAAAAGTACAATTAAAAACCCTATCTACCGTAATCTACTACCGTTTCCAAACCTAGCTAGTCAAAAAAATAAACGGGAAAACAAACTCCTCGGCAACCAGCACCTTAGCCTATCTGCCTTGTACTACCATAATTTCGAAATCTAGTCAGACAAGAGAAGAAACGGCGAAAAAACTCCTCGGCAACCAGAACCTTAACCTATCATCCTTGTACTGCCACCGTTTCGAAACCTAGCCAGACAGGAGAAGAAACGGCGATGGTGTGGCATGGCGATGGTAGAGTGCTGTGCAGTAATTTATCCGGGTAGGGGATCAACTGCTTTACGTATTTCTGCCGCTATAATGACGATGTCATGTTCCGGTCCGTAGGGTAGGGTATCCGGTAAACTTATACAATAGGCCTAGCATCCGTAGAACAGCGACGCTTCTGTAACATCTATAATGTATAGGCCACAGTTGTCTCTTACCGTCAGGAGACCCGTGTGCTTGTTCGCTGACCTGTCATGTAAAAAAAAACATTATTTTACTTCTTCTTAAGCACAACGACTAAATTACGAAGATTAAGTTACGAAGAAAAAACATTAACAAATTAAATTATATTAAAAAGCTTAATCCCAGGAACAGTTCGAGGAAGAACATCAAAAATTTTAAACTTAAGAAATAAAAAATACCTTAGCAAATAGTTTCGCGGGCAGAGAGGGAGAACAGATAGACAAACAATTTTAAATGTAACCATGACCCTAATTTTTTCGTTTAACTCTTTCACACCAGAAATTAATTGCACATGTTTTCCGAAATTATTTACTTTGGGAAAACAATTATAAAAAAATCTCCAGACTGTAATAATATCGTTGAATAATAAATTAGTCACGCATTCCAGACATGCGTGTACGCATTTACACTCGTTAACAGTAAAAAACATTTTAATGCAAATGACGGCGAAAATATTATTTAAGGTAAACGTCGACTGATACACGTGTGACAAAGAGCCTTTACATTAAGATATAATTATTAATATTGTAAATATTTTATGTTTTTTTATACATGACTTCGTATCAAACTGACTTAAATATTGGTCGTGAGTTAGCCTTCATAAATACGGCGTAAAGTTACGTATTTACTTAATTCTTAATTAAGTAAATAAGTAACTACTGTATATTTTAACTCCTGTCAAGCTAGTTTTCGTGAATTAAATATATTGAAGTAATAAATGGATCGCGCTAGTAAAGTCATTTTGTTGTTTAAGAGCACTCATCTGTCAAAATTACTGTAGCTTTTAGTTCACTATAACGAAATAGTAAATAAGTATGTTGTGTCTGAAATCACACTACTTGACATCTATATTTTTATTTATTTAAATAATATAAGAAGGGATATTTTTCTCATAAAAAATGCATAAAATATTTTTCTATAAGCTTAAGTTGTTTTGTTTGACTTAAAATACGTACTTACCTAAGCGATAACTGCTTATTTATAAAGCTGTCATATATAAGAAGGACCGAACATTGTTGTAATTTTAAATTATTACGTTACGTTATGATTTACCAAATGTTGATCATGAGATAACGTTCTGTGAATGACGACCGCTATGTATTAGTGGACGAGTACCATTAAAGGCTCTTTTCTCTTTCAATTTTGCGATGCCATCTACTAATTATTGCATATCTGCTTATCAAGTGGTAAAAAGCTAGCGTTGCATCCCAGGGCGAACTTGCGTGGATCAGAATGAGGGCGATCTCAAATATTTGATAACGTTATGGGTTAGCAATTTGTGTTGGAAAACTTAAGCGACCAACGCTCGACGGTCACGCAACTTGAGTTTCGTGGAGAGAGTGCGCTTTTGGCCTATTTTAGTTATGGGAAGGAGAACAAGCAGATATATGAAGTGGATGAGCAATTTTTGGCTTTACAAATAATTAAACAAATAAATAAATATCCCTGGACAAGTTACACAAATTGAATATAACTCCAAAGTAAGCAAATTATATGCTTGTGTTATGGGTGATAGTCCACCACCACCACACAGACACGAGGATAAATGTAATAAACACCCAGACCCGCAAATGCAGACATCTAAATGTTTGTCACACAAATCCCTGCCCCCTCGGGAATCGAACCTGAGCCTCGCGATAGGTCGGTGCGACAAAGCGAAAAAAACACCCAAGTTTCAGTAAATCCT
>NJDD01000562.1:43532-60698 GCA_002245505.1 Calephelis nemesis
CCAGATGAGCATATCTGCAAAAAAACAATTATAGTATCTTTGTAAGCATTGTAAACAAAAAAACATTTTTATTGTTTAATGCTCCAATAGTAGGACAACGTATCAATATTTTTTTTATCGCCAACTGTATACTATCTCTGTTAATGAGCTAGTAAAGTTTGAAGTGACGAATTCCCGCAGTATTTTTGCTCTCCCGTAAAATTTACAAAATGTAGATACATTCATCTGGTTCTTATACCGCGATATGTATAATGTATAAGTGTTTTCTTTAAACCTTACATATTAGGGTTCTTTTTAAAAGTCAGTTTTATTTACTTATTTAACATTCATATTATCAAAGAAATAAACACTTGTACTGTTTTACTTATTACTTATGATTTATTACTTTGTAATTAATAGCCTACCGGTTTCGCTTATACAGCATCATCAGGGATAAAACTTGTGAAATATTTGGAAGTTTTACCAAGCGCCGACGGTGGAAAATATCAAATATATTTATGTTACCTTCGTTATAATATCCGATACGAATACAATATTGCAAAATAGAAAAGACATACACACCCGTGATAACTGATGCTAAGCTAAGAAAGATGCAATCAAGCCTGCCGCTTCTCTTTTTCTTCTTTCAATACTTACATGCACAAACCAAATATTTCTTTTTGCTAAGAGAATCTACAATTGTTTATACTAATAGAGCCAATATGTGATTTCCAATCGCAATATTTATCGCCTGTAACTCCTAAAAAATTGATTAAATCTACCTTCTCTATAGAAGTAGACAAATATTTAAACATGTTCATTTTTTCAGTTTCTTTATAATGTATTTGTCTATAAAGTTGAACGATTTTTATATGAAATAAACCATAGAAAAAATCACTCTCCTACAATTCTAGGTGTCCCTAGCAGTATCTGTTACATGTTGATACTGCTATAAGATTAAATCTTAAAGTCAATTAATTCTTTAATTAAGAAAGATCCTTATTTTACGAAACGTTCACCTAATCGTGATGGAATGTATAAGGGTTATCTAGAATTAACTTATTTCGTAATTTGAAACAGATGCTGTAGGTATAGTTCTAGATATGAACATCTATAGTTGTTTAGAAAATAGTTTGTGTATGTGTATAATATTTTTTTATGTTATAGGAAGGCAAACAAGCAGACGGATTTCCTGATGGTAAGAAATTCACGCCGCCTAGAGACACCAAAGGTGGTAATGGTGCGTTGCCAACCAGAGGTCGGGATGTTAGACCTCGAGCACAAGTAAGTTTACCGGCTACCTTACCCTCCGAACCGGAACACGTCATGACGTTATGGCGGCAGGAATAGGTAAGGCGGTGGTACCAATCCGGGCGAGTCGCTGCCAAACTCTACCACCTAGTCAGATGTCACGGTGTTAGTGATAATAAGCCTATATGACGGTGAGCCTAAGCTCGCCTTTTACGAGCTGCCTGGCACAGGAAGGCAGATGGTCTGTTCGACAAAGAAGGCCGGACCAACACGGGGATAATATAATTTGTGTAATATAATATAATTAATGAAAAAGACAGTATTTTTTTATAATTTGTTTAAAAAATCTTAACTATCTCGCTATAATGAACGTGCAATGTAGGTATTTAACATACATTACAGGATAACATGAGGTTTTAAATTAGCATTACAAATATTTTTTAAGTAAGTATATACATTTTAAAGATTTTATTTTGAGGTCAATCAAATGTTTTTATACAGTACTAATGTATCTATTATTAACTAGCTCTCCCGGCGAACTTCGTTCCACCCGTTCAGTTTGTATGGGAAAAATAAAGTACTGTATTTCCCATTTTCCTTGCAATTTTCCCGGTTTTTCTCTTCATGAAAACCTTCTTCTGACAATAACCAACATGACAAAAAAGAATTCGCCAAATCGATTCTGTCGTTCGGAAGTTATGCGCTTACCAACACATTTAGCAAGTTATTTTTATATTATAAGATTATACAAGATACAAGATTTGTTGCCAACCTGAAGCTGGGATGGTAATAATTATAATGACTAAACAAATTAAAAGGAAATAGGATTAGCTTACACTTCCCGCATCTCGGAATAATTAAAGCTAACCAAAACGGGTGATGAAATATTGTAATCGGTCACTAGACGCATTTTAAGCGACCGATGTGGTGATAAGAGATTGTCACGCGGCCCGCACACGGCGCCAGCGCGCTTTGCATAACAAAGGGCGCAATTTGGACGAAAAATGGGCACAATCTCGAAACATCTCGGGTGCCCTCGGGAGTTATCGGGTGCGCCTACGCTTACTAATCAGTTTAGCCACTTATATTGTAGTAAGGTCAAATAGTTAAATTGAAATGAACACTCCCCGTGTTGGTCCGGGCTCCTTTGCAGAATAGACCAACTGCCTTTCTTGCCAGGCAGCTCGTAAAAGGCGAGCATAGGCTTATTATCACTAACACTGTGACATCTGACTAGGTGGTAGAGTTTTGCAGCGACTCGCCCGGATTGGTACCACCGCCTTATCTATTCCTGCCGCCATGACGTTATGACGTGTTCCGGTTCAGAGGGTAAGGTAGCCGGTAAACTTACTTTTGCTCGAGGCCTGACATCCTGACCTCAGGTTGGCAACGCACCATTACCATCTTTGGTGTCTTTAGGCGGCGTGAATTTCTTACCATCAGGAAATCCGTCTGCTTGTCTGCTACTTTTTTTTTAATTATACCCAGTAGTATTTTATGGAAACTATTATCTACAATTTTCCAAACCTGTAAAAAAAGAGCGTTCTCGTTACGAACTACGAATGCCGGTGGGTGGTGATGATCACTTACCATAAGGTGCCCCACTTGCCTGCTTGCCTTCTCTTCTGTGAAACAAATACTTCAAGTTGTCAATATGTGCTCGAGATCGGAAGATTTCGTTTCATGATGAGACCTTTGATATTTCAGCTTAAAGTGTGGCACATCCCTTCATCTCTGGTTGGAACTGTAACGAAAATATGAAATTTGAATCATCGGTGTTTTGGCTTTATTTATACCTTACTTTTTATTTATAAAGGCCCAACGAAATGGGTTAGGGGGGTTACAGCAAAAGTGTCTGGTTGAGGAGGAAGGGTCTTAAAGGTAACCCAATTAATACATATGTTTTTATTACTATTTTTATTAGCAGACGGATTTCCTGATGGTAAGAAATTTTCGCCGCCTAGAGACACTAGAGGTGGTGGTGGTGGTGCGTTGCTAACCTGAGGTCAGGATGTTAGGCCTCGAGCAAAAGTAAGTTTACCGGCTACCTTACCCTCTGAACCGGAACACGTTAACGGCAAGCATTGGACGGCAAGCGCGTATTAATTATTTAAAAAAAATAGTGTACATGCAGCTTAAAATTGATGAATTTCTACTAAGACAGGTGGGTATCATTAGTAGGTACTCAGAACGAAGACAACCGCAGTTACATACCTACAACAGTAAGTTTAAAATGCTTTATTCTTTTGTTGAAGGGATAAGAAATGTTTATACCGCACTGACTACGTATGTAGAGGTCTACGGCGACTTATTTAGTCATGTTTTATTTCATTTAGTACTATTTAAACCGACTCCAAAGAGAAGATTATCAATTCAACTGTATGTTTATTTGTTACTGTATTTCTTGAACAATTATGAACCGATATTATAATATGAACTGATTGGGATGGTTTTAGGTGTCTATGTCACAATGGTGGTAATTCCACTGTTCACAAACTAAACTTATTTTAGATGCATGCTATCTTTCTCAAATGAAACAAAAACAAAAGAGACGGGACGTTTTAGAGACGTCAGATTAGTCCGAACCTGTCAAATCGCGATGTTTTTAGTTGACGTTTTCCGAGTAATAGTTTAAACGTCTGTAGAAATGACGTGTGCGGTCTAATTTGACAGCGCTAAAAGTGTTTTGTCTCTTTCTGTTTCTTTCGTTGAAAAAAGACAGCGACCACTTAAAATTAGTTTAGTGAGTGCGCAACAAAATTACCACCAATGCCGACGTTGTATCTCTACCCATCTACACTTAGTGGTTTTTGGGGTTCTCTTAATAATGCGTGCCTTTTCAATTAGACCGGCGATATCGTCGACGGCGATTAATACTATTGGTGGGATGTTAATACAATAATGAGGGACCTCCTGGGAAACAGGATTTGTTTACGAAAAATAATGAACTGACGTCAAATCGAGAGGTGGCAATGAAATTGGAGTTGGTGTTCTGTAGTTTCACTGCACTTGAATGATCGCGTCTGTGTATTAGGGGTCCGTTTGTTGGACTTGATTTTATGAAGACCCGGCTTCGAAGCCCGGGTCGGGCGACAAAAAGAAAATCTGTTTTTGTAATTTTCTAATAAAAACAACGTTACCGGAGTAGGATAGTACCTACGTGACTGGTTGGTGATAAATAGGTACGTTTGCCGGACTTAGTGCCTTCGGCTAGTCGTAAGTTCACTTGTTGTACCTCTGCCTACCATTTCGGCAATACGGGCGTAAAGATTATTTTTTGATTTTTGTAAAACGTAAACAAAGAAACGATTATCTTAATTATGTTAAATAATTAAAATAACGTCTTTTATAAATAATAACTACTTAGAGTATCCAGAGCAACATAGCACAACTTCTTAAAATTCTTCTTAATTAGGTACAAACCTGCCTTACCGAGTAGGTACATAACTACAAATGCCTAACTGAACATGAATAGAACATTTTTTGTTGATTTCTACAGGTTTGCACTGTATCTATCAAACAGGCTACTGTAAAAACGCCTGTCACTTTGTGTTCTACCTAATGTTAATTATCTATAATTTCATTGTTAATCAGCCTCCCCGTAGAGTTGCGCCACGGTCTGCGTGTACATATTCAATGCAATTGCTAGTTTTTAGAGTATTTGCATGCGGCCCCCAACAGAACAATGCGACGAGAAGTCTCGTAGTTAATATCGGAGTGAACCGGGAGTGGGTTGTCGCATACCCTAGCACAATAAACAATACAAAACAGACCCGAGCAAAAACAAACTATACAAACGTCTCCAACAAGAAGAATAGGAAAATTGCTTTTGTTTAAAAAAAATCTATTTGTATGTGTCTCGAGATGAACGCGCCTATAGTGCGTTTGCAGCGGACCAATGGCGAGCTGCGCGCTTCCCGCCCCCGGCCAGCTGGCCAATCNNCGACGCCGCAAGAGCAGTTTCCTTTTTTAAAAGTTTCGCCCTCAACTGCCGTCAGATTTCCCGCCTCAACTTCTTAAGTTATGGAAGGTGTAAAAAAATATTGATTTATATATTAAAAACCAGAGTTTTCACGGTTTAAATTATGATGTCGCTTTACTCTCTTTAACTAAAGGTTTTGTGCGTCTAAACTGGAAAGTGTTACATTTTAGTTGTTATGAAAAGTGACGTGCCGCCATAATGCGACGCGTTATTTGATGAATGTAACCGATTCGCTACTTTCTTTGGCGCGTTCTCACGTTAACAATTACCCATCTGTAGTCAGGGCACAGACTTTCGTGTGTCGGTCGGTGATTTGCATTTTTCAATTGCTAAGTTGGCACCTACAGGTGAAACTCGCTTGTAATAAATAATAACCTAATTATAATATGTAATGAGAATCTCGTTTTTAATTGTAATTGTGAATTTGCAAAACTGAAGAACTTTTAATCTACCTAACCGCAAAAAACTTTATGAATTTTGTTGAAAGAAATAAAACTTTTATTAGCGGACTAATTCATCACACATGATAAAAAAAATACTGAAATCTCGGTAATCAAACAAGAAAAACTTGAAAAATACAAAAAAATAATAATAAAGTGTGTTAATATGTGTCCACCAAAGGAGAATTTCTCAGTATTTATCGTTGTTATTTTAAAATCTGTCTATTGGGTTGTCGTTATCGATGCTTTGGTACCAAAATATATCTATTATTTAAAACCAAAATGCTATCACAACTTCTTGATGTACCTATTTTAATCGTTAATTTTTGATATAGGGGCAAGGGAAGCGACTAGGGAAAAAGGGAATAGGCAAATTTCAGATTTATTAAGCTTGGGGACAAGTTAGAAACTGAGAGCTTTTTTTAAGATTGGAAGGTGTTAAAGGATGGAAGTAGACGATTTTCTTAACAAAAAATAGAGGAAAAGATGACAAACTCAATAAACAAGAAGTTTAGGAAACATCTTAGTTTCAGGATCTCAAACATTCACACCATAAGTACCTACACATTTTTGTTTTTTAGCAGCTCTTATTTCTAAACATAAAGAAATTTATTTTTGTTTACCAAAAATATTAATATAAAAAGACAATTAATTCTAGATGATGTCAGAGCATTAAACAACCATTTTGTCCGGCACAAGGCAAGAATTTTGCAATGTATTTTGCATTATGAAAATTATGAATAATAAATAGTATTAAATAGTTGTCGTAGACATAACTATTTTAATTTATCTTTTTTTCAACAATGTTAGCTATCTTCAAAGTAAAGAGTAAATTCATTTCTTCGTATGTCGGAATTTTATACTAAAGTTAAAATATTTAAAAATTTCAAGTTCACAGTGGTATTTATGAATTAATTACTGGACATTTGAAATTTATAATAAAATATAAGAAAAATGAAATTCTTATTTTGAAACTATCGAGTAGGCAATTCCTGCATATTCATTTGACGTTTAACTTTGTTGGTTATATGCTTATTTTATTTCCTCACCACCCTGAACTTAGGATAGCTGAACATCCGTGGTATTTGTAGATCAGCGTTTTCTCACACCATAAGGAGAGCCACATGGTTGTTTTCTCTCGTATCCTATTAAGAATGTCCTGTAGGGAAACTCAATAGACTTACACAAACCCTAAGGCTAACAGGTCTACTATTTACAGGTAGGCGACGGAGACGGTGTCTTAGCATCAGGAAGAGCTGGCTTACTAAGAAAAAATGTGTTAAGTACTTGTTATCTCGTTTATTTACCACTCGTTTCTTGGCACATTATAGGTGGAATTTTATTCTTTATTAAGTGACTTACTACCTAACTGCACCAGCCAGCATAAGTGTGCCAGCTGACGAATATGTCGATACAAACAAATTTTTAATGTTGCGTTGCCAATGTTACGATGTCAAGCCTCGTGTTTAAGTTTGTTTCCGGTTCTACCGGAACAAATTCAAGTAGGTACGACAGTAACTAGCACTTATAATATGATATTAGGAGAAGCTATCAATAGTACTAGACACTTTCTAGTTGTCACGTGAATAAGGTAAGATTGAAATTAGGTTGATAGTATAGACTATAATACAAGATCGAACCTTGGAGTTGATGTAAATTTATTAAAAAGACGCTAAATATCTAAAAATGTGCTTGCGATCTATTAAAAAATGACACACTTTCAACGGGTTGTAAAAAACCTGCCTAATTTCTACACTATTCACTTATCATTTTTATTTTACTTATCTAACGAAAAAACTCCAGAGACTTCACATTCGATTCGTATATTTTATAAATACGTATTATACAAAAATTTCAACCAAACCGCCCCATTTATATAATAAATTTTATAATAATATTTTCTAACTGGCATTAGTGTAGGCCGTTAGATTTTTTTACATTCTTAATTAGGCAGGTAGATTTTCCATAAAATACGAACATAATATATTATGTTAAGTCAATCAGTGTTCTAACACGCCTTTGTTCCAAACAGAATAAGAATTAGTCTAAAAAGGCCTTGCAGAAAAACTGCAACATATGGTGTCAGTCAGTATTTTTAAGTAAATACCTAATCAGTTTTTGCGTTTGATCTATGATAAAATGGATAAGGATAACGCATGTCATATCTTCCGTATTAAAACTAGTTTATTAACAAGTGTCTGATATTTCAAAGTGCTACGAGGTCAAGAAGCTCCTAAAGAGTCAATATACCATTATAAAAAACTGAATATTTAAATCAAAGCTATTAGAATTACCATCTCCATTCCTTTGATATTTGAAAAAGCTACCAAGTGTGCATCGGACTTGCCCATGAAGGGTTCCGCTGTCAAATATAATTATATCTTTATTGTACAAAAAACGTTATAACAAACATGAACATAAAGATAATACAGTAGATTGGGCGAGCAACAAAGATTTCTACCAGGTGACCCGTAAAAAGGAAAAACAGAAACATACATATACCCTAAAAAGATAGTGCCATTTTAAAAAAGGTTTTTTTAAAAAATACTAACAGCAAAAAATTTTTGATAAATTATATAAATAAAAAAGTTGTCTTCTCTGTGGTCTAGCAGTTCAGTTGTTGGACTTGACTGCATGAGGTCCCGGGTTCGAATCCCGGGTCATGCAACAAAAAGAAGATTGGGTTTTTCCAATTTTCTAATAAAAAATGTTGCTCGTTATTAGATAAGTGTCCGGTTGACGATAACCTTGCCACTTATCACATTGCGGGCCTTAGTGTCTTCGGCTAGACGTGGGTGCCCTGGTTATACTTCTGCCTACCTCTTCGGGGATATGGGCGTGAAGATGGTTTTTTATTTTCTAAAGTTATTGATATTTATATTAAAAATTGTTTCAAAATGAACATTTATCTGTGTAAAATACGACAATTACAACCTGTATCTAAAATATAAATCATATGTGTAAATGCTTTGTTTAAAGCGTGGTAGTAAATAAATTATAAAATATATACATAATATATACTAGGTAATATACATAATTTTAACATAAACACTCAAATTTAAAACTTGAATGTGTTGACTGTTTTGACAAGTCGTAGAATATTTAATGCAGTTATTTTTTTATTTGCTTTTTTTTAATTTATTAATATTTCCTTGGCAGACCACTTAACATTTTTGGTGTGTAATTGAGAGGAAATTATTTGTATTTTATATATTTTACCTGTTTGGTAGTTGTTAGACGCGTTTCATCAATGTATATTTTAATCATATAATTAAAAATCAAGAAATTTTCACGAAATTGTTAAGTTTTATTACGATCGATTCAGTAGAAAATGGTAAAAACACATTTTCCTTTAGTTGCCCGATCCAATTAACGAACCGAACCGACTTCGAAAAATTTTTAAATTTAGAAAAGTCCAACATAATCCTCCTTTTTAAAAACACTTAAACTACACTTTACGAAAAAATAGCTTCGTAAAAATTACAAGCGGCTAAAACTGTACTTGGTTATTATCCTAAAAAACGTTGTACTTTAGACGTAAATAAACTCGCTTGAGTTTGTCGCCTTGAATCCATCACAAAGTGTTGAGACAGAGAAGGAAATTAACAAAAGTTTTATGTTGGAGTGTTTAAGTTTTAAACTCTACCGAATCGGCGATAGCTCAGCCAGGCTGACTTGGCTTGAAGTTAACTGGCTTTGGTAAAATTCTAAATTGTTTCACCAATTAAACTTTGAATTTGAATGTGTTGCAGTCGTATGAATATTATGGATGTAAAAGTTTGTAAGAATGGATGGATGTTCCTTACTCTTTCACTCATAAACTACTGAATGAATTTAGATGAAACTTTACTGTGATATAGTTTATACATCAGAATAGCACATAGGCTACAATTTTGCTATAGCAAAAGTCGACGCCGATGAGGTAAGTGGGTAAATTAAACTAAATGAAAATCCAAAACCGTTCATTTGCAATGCATGTGTTATACAGTTGCTACAAAATGCAAAGTGGCACTTTCTCCTGTTGACAGCTTTCTATCACTCGGCTTTCGTACTAGAACAGGGAAATTTATAAAAAGCTCAAATCTACCAAATTCCGCAAAGTGAGTTTTGACGAAAAGAGCAATTTTTGAAGAAAATTAATGAAAAAATGTTTGGCAATCGTAATTCTAAAAAAGAAATTTTACCTCTTGGCTGAGAGAGGAGCTTAAAAAATATTTCTTAGCAAATGCCAACGTTAGACATTAACAATTTTGGTAGATATCCATGCCAAATCTATATAAAAGACAAATTTCAGCTTAATCCATCCAGAAGTTTAGGAAGGGAACGGAGTAATTGATCAGTCAGTTAGTTAGGTATAAGGATCACACCACCAACTGGCAATCGGGTTTTAATAGCTACGATGTACGCTCAATGACCGCATTTGCAACAGTAAGATCCGGGAAAGACAGTGGGTATTAAAAATATGAGTCCTAATAGGTTCACATTTTACGATCAATTCGCTCGGGGTTTATGCGAGGTTACTCAAGATTCTCCGAAACATACTTGTTTGTATGAAAATAGTAGGTAATGAATGTGGACGAAGCTAGACAATGATCGATTTGACACTCATTACTCTCTATTTTCCCCGTGAGGAACTTGGCGTGAAGATATATGTATTATCTAAAGATAATGTTAGTTGCGATGTCAACATGAGGCTAGGATTTAGCCTCTACCTTTAAGTTTCCAGCTACCTTACCGTTCGGTCTGGAACAAGATGATAACATTTAATTAACTAATTAAGTATCTATTATCGAATGTTCCAGGTGGATCGTTTCTTATCACGTAACGAACCAGTGGTTTAGAAACACAATATATACATTACAAATTATTCAGGTAATATATATCACGGTGACCATTTGATCATTGACCGCCTCTTTGGTCGAGTGGCTAGCGTACACGCCTAACTACACCGACACAACGCGAGGCTTAGGTTCGATTCCCGACGGGGGCAGGCATTTGTGTGATAAACATTTAGATGCATTTACAGGTCTGGGTGTTTACTTAATTTATTCTGGTATCTATTTAAGTATTTCTATGTATTATAATCGTTGACTAACACCCTTAACACAAACTTATAATTTGTTTACTTTAGGGTTAGATTCAACTTAAACTTTAATTCCGGCTTTCTACATTTTTGATGTCGTTAAGTGTTTTATATTTCTTACCATTAGAAGACCTATGAGCTTGTTTATCAGCATAATATGAAAAACAGGTAGACGAAAATTTAAATTGTCCTGTTTCGGTCTCCTGTTTAAGTAAGTAGCATTTTAAAAGGGTTTTTTATCGAGTATTTTTAGTGCATAATTCAAGGGACAAGCATATAGTCTCTGGGGCCCTAACACACCTTAGATGTAATAGGTACGTCGTTATCCTGTGGTTTGGCTGCTACTTGTCTAATTAGCTACCTTGCTCTCTGGATCGGAACAAGTCACTATCATCATGGCGACAGAAATAGGTAACGCGGTAGATAGGAAACCCGGACAACCCACTACAACTAGTGGTCCTATTGATGTCCATTATCAATAATATATAATGACCCATTGAACCTCTTAAAAGCTGTGAAGCAAGAAGGCAGATGGTCTATTTTACTCAGGGACCTAGAGCAAATGGAATGTGTGGTCACCTCCACTCCCACGCAACGTCCAGAGTATCAACTTCCTAACTATTACAACTCAATAATACTTAATAATGTAGCATAACCGAATTTAAAAAAGTGCTACACGGGTTTTGATTCAGTTTACATGGGAAAACCTCTGAATCATGACCTAACTTTCGAAATTAGGAATATCAAAATCCATTCATCACTGGCCGAGTAATCGCATAACGATCATACAAAAAAACACACCAAAGAATTAATAACCTCCTCGTTTTTGTAGTCGGTTAAAACCTAACATATCGGCATTCATTTGCCTACCAATTTCATTAAAATTTAATTACAACGTGCACAGATTAGACCGGTTTCAGTTGGTTAGACTGATGCTTCGCTAACTTTGTCTGTAAAATATTAGATTTTACTAATTGCTCTCCAAACTGGAACATGACAATAGGGGGCAAAAATGCTACGAGGCTAGGAATAGAAAAGCCGGTCTTAAATATCCTATCCATGTGGCTATCCGATCGAAGCGACACATACATTTCACTGACCACACAACACGCATTGACTTAAGTCAACTACGACAATTTACTTCAATTAATACAAATTTTCTTCCAAACGCAGTAAGTAACAGAACAATCAATATATTTATGTATGTATCAATATATTGAAGATCGACATCAACATACACCCGTTCCAAAATCATTCAATAGATAATTTTATCACAAACCCATCTTCGTTTGAAAACACATATCATTTGCCTAATTAGATTGGGCGTTAAATCGCTAAACAACCATTTATAATCTGTTCATTTAAAAATAATGCCGTATAAAAACTCGTCAAAGATATTGTCAGGAGATACTGGCCAGTGTGTTCGCGGGCTTCGTTCGAAACTTAAAAAAAAAACTCTCCTCAGGCGATCCGTGACTCCTATTTTTTTGTTTTATTATTTTTAATTCATATTATCGTATGGCTATCCCCTTTAATTTTGTTTTTAAGTATGGTCCTCGGCATGCTGCCAGCTACGTTTATGGATATTCGGAATTCCGTGGCGTATCGGTTGATTCACAGAACAATTTTATTTTATGTAAATGCTATGAACTCTGTGCAGGTGTTTTATGTTACATATATGTTCAAGTTACTAATTGACAGTTACTGATTTTAATTGTTACTTAAAAAAAATTTATTTGTACAATTTTAAAACATGGTGGTTTTCTTAGAAATTCTTATTAGAAGCTAATAGAACGGCTAAATGCTATAGTAACTTGCTGATGTTATTTGCTTGTAGTAGTGAAGTATTCGGCATTAGTTCAATTGGTTAAGCTTTTATTGTTTAAAAGATTTTTAGACTAGAAACGACCTGTTGGCATGAAATATAAGTAGCCGATACATTGTAAAGACGTTAAAGGTACGTTACCAATATGAAGTTGGGATCTTAAGCCTTTTTCATGTGTAAGTTCATGATATATAAAACCAGAACATGTAAACTTGCAGGACTCTATCACATAGTTTGTGGCGCTAACAATATGTTAGTAATGTAAATTACTATATTATTTAACTACCAGGTGATGGAGCTTTCACATACCTACACTTTTAAAATAATATCAATTTAAAATTTGGATTATATAATCGCTTCATAACTGTAGTAAATATTATATTATAATGGCATTCATTTTTTAAAGAAGGTTTTCCTTAATGTGTACAAATGGCTACTCTTTTAGCTATTTAGGATGTTATAATTTTTTTATAGAATAAAAGGCAAATGGGCAAACGGGTAATTAAGACACGACATCCGTGGCCTATAGGCAACTTAGTAGTTACTGGTGCGTTACCATCACAGTTCACGTTAGGAAGTCTACTGTATTCAATACCTTCCGTACAAGAACTCAACAATTGCAATATCAGTAATTACGGTGTCAGTAATTGCTGCACCACTACTGCTTCCTACATGTTGCCAGACAGAGAGGCAGATGGTTTGTACTGTAAAAGGTCTTGGACGAATACGGGAAACCGTAGTCATCGTTACCTACTCATGTTGAGTACTTCCTTTCTTGAACGTACCTATATGTTTGAAAATATCAGTATAAAAGGCATTGTGACAGGTAAGAATTATGTTCAGTATCGCAAGACAGGGTTCTACCCCTGAGGCTAAGAGTGTGGTCAGACCATAAACATTGGTCTGAAAAGAGATCCTGGTGTAAGGGAATTATTGCAGGCATTTGCAACTTTGTAATTTGTACATACTTTACACGATAACAAATAAATGTTTCTGGACAAATGACAAATAAATGTGGTCGCAAAGTAAGCAGATTATATGTTTATGCTAGTCAATATATACTGTTGGTAATACTACGTGGTGGAATATAACTGGATTAAATTTAATACACATTGTATTGTAGTAAATAGAATGCTGTTCGGCAAATGTAAGCAGGATGTAGAATATGGAACGGAACGGACGTAGAGTATACGTCCACGAGTAAATGTGAATCTGCTAAAATGGAGACAATGAAATAATGTTTGTGTGTAAAAACTTTTCTTCGCGGCTGCACTTGCAAGATTGTATTAGAACAATTGGTTATAACGAGTTTAAAATCGGTTAACACATAAGTTAAATTATAAAGGGATGTGAACAATAATTCATGGAGAGTACAATCCTCGGTCGGAATCTCTCCATCGGCTCCACCTACGTCGGCCCGGCGTGAAACTTTTTGTATCTCCTTGCTTGTTGAGTTATGAAGTGGGAACATCATGTTGGAAAACCTCTTGTAAGCCCAACCAGTGTTTCATTACACCCATATTGTAATTGGACTGACTAAACTTGGTTTAAATTAAAATTAAACATTAAGCTATAAACTATCACCTGTCGTTAATATGATGTAAATGAACAAATTTAAAAAACACCACGTCTAGATGTTAACCACATAAATGTCCGCCAATATAGAGAATCGAAACCAGCGAGGAGATTTTTGATAGATACAATTACAGCTAATTTTGGATTTTAATTGATTTTTTAAAATAGGAAGCAATTTTTGATCCATCCCTACCTTTCTAAAACGCGCTTGTTCTTACTATGACAAAGATAGTCATATTGTAATAACTGTGCACGCAACTTATGAATTCATTAACTTTCAAATGGGCCAATTATCTAGCGATAAATAGCGAAAACTGTTATTCCAAAAGGTGCTTTATCAGGGTTCTCTGTGTAGCCAGAGATAGAGTAAATATAGACCGTCAGGATTTTGTACTAGTCGGTTAAGGTAAGGTTACGGTAACCTTTATTATTGTGGACAACTCACTATAGCGTGTCTCACTCACTAAATATCTCTGATCACTGATGTAGGTAAAGTCGAATTTGAATTTATATCCTGAACAAGAGCTGACTTTTTGATGCTGCAAATAAAAATCACAGGCGAGCAAATTTTCATTTATAATTTAATTTTAAAAGTTAAAAGTTTAACATCAAACAGTCAGGAAAGCCTGAAACATTTTGTATCGAAAAGCATTTTATAAATAAATTGAATAATGTTATTAAGCAAATTGTTTTATTTTTATAAAGAATATACACAAATATTCATTTTTACAAAGAAATTATCACAAAAATATGTTCGTTTGATTTAATTTACACTTTATTCTCTTTTTCTTCAAAAATAAGTTTTTACCAAATTATGATATAGCTTGCAGGATTATTGTAAAAATATAATGTATATGGATGGATATATTTAATTTTATTCCAATAAACGTCTGCAGCAATTGGTTACACAGGCGTCCACGGTTTTCGTAACGTAACTTGTGCCAATTACATTAATTATCACGTTTTATTTTTTAATATATTTATCGCCTCTGTGGTGTAGCAGTACGGCGTTGGACTTGATTACTTGAGGTCCCGCGTTCGATCCCGGGTAGGGAAAAACAGTTTAGAAAATGTATATTTTTAATTTTCTAATCAAAATAACGTTGGCAGGGATTGGATATGTGCCCGGTTGGTGTATTGCTTGCCACCTATCACATTGTGGGACTTAGTATCTTCGGCTAGTCGTGGGTGCACTGGTTGTGCCTCTGCCTGCACCTTCGGGTATATGAGAGTGAAGATATTTACTTACTTAATTAGTATATTTATCGTGAATATTGTTTTAATGGAAGTTACATCATATGGAACAATTAATTTTTCTAAATTCTGTTTAAGGTGTAAAGTATGTAAAATTTGCCAAATAAATTACATCTAAATTTATGGTTTGTTAATATCACATTATAATCACAAATATTAATGTTAGCAACTTGATGAAATTAAGTCAAATTATGAAAATAGTAGCCTGTAACTAATTGGTGCAATACAATTTTGTCACTTATTACAGAATTTTAGCATATTTCAAAATTAAAAAAAAAAGTATAAGTCACAGGTTTTTCAAAAATAACTTTAAAGCTTATAACTTATGACATTTACTACTAATCGTTAATTGTTATATACAAAAAAGTAGGTATTCAACTTTAATCTTGCCTTCTTAGTTCGAGAACTAGATTTTTTTTAACTGACCCAAGTTTTCAAAGGAGGCTCAGAATTTTTAACGCAGCATGTATGAAATAGCTTCAGCAAAAACATTAAAAGTAACTAACGTAGTAAACTAACTACACTAACGTTCCGACTCATACAAAGTTCAATCTACAAGTAATATAAGTAGTTAAATCGCATGCAAAAAGTATTTCTACATTAGCAACAGAACGTTAACGAGATCTGGTTATATAAGATGTAATATTTTGCATTTAATAAGGGCCGTACATAGGCAGCGCGTGGCCACGGGCAAGATGGACTCGGAGATTTTCGATCGAGCCTCGTCGGTATGAAATTATTGGGAAACTCTGTTCGTGTACGATGCATCTGCTCGCTCAGCTAATGTTGCAAACGATCCCAACTCGAGTAGGTTTTAAAAGATAAATCTTCGAGATAGCTCGAGAACTTTTCTCGTCGCATATGGTTACAATTTGTGTAGCGTAAATCATTTTAATAAAGGCTACGACCATACGTGAATGGACAATATTAAATGTTAAATAACGTCGATTTTATTCATTGCTTTTACATTGTTGCAAGGTTTTTTGGAAAGATGTATTTTGCATTCACATAAAACACTATTGTTTTTCTTTTAATTATATAGGAAGGCAAACAAGCAGGCGGGTTTCCTGATAATATGTAATATATGGCGTTGTATAAGACAGGCTACCCAATGCTACAAATCGGAAAATAATAATAATAACGAACACTAACAATGAGACAGTGATACCTATTAATTACAAGGAGTCATCACATTTTTTTCTCAACTAGAAAGACATGCAAATTTTAAACTTAATAAGGAATAAAAGAACTGGTAGTTGTGATACCTGTACATATTATTATATGCGTACTGTGTTTAACTGTCATAAAAGGCAATTGTCGGTGTGTTTGTAAAAAACACTGAGATCAAGATTAGATGATCGAATATTGTGATGACTCTTCCGAATAGGCGCCAACGCCATTATGTCGACGCTCGTTACTGTTACGTTCCGGTATAGAGGCTAGAGAAGTAAAAACAAACTCGTATAATAGGCAGCATCTCAGTGTAATGTTGGCGAATCACGATTACTAGCTTTGCTATCTACAGGCGGTGTATATTTTTATCAGTCAATTCCTTTGCTAAGAAGGCAAATCCTTCCAGTCATATAAAAACTAATTACTCATACTCACAATTTTATATACGTATAGATCGATCTAGACATTTGAAAGTGAATTTCGAACAAAGAAATAAGTGTAGGTATAGCACTTACAGGGTTACTTTCAAAAGACCTTTTTTTTTTTTTTTTTGTTCACGCAGGGGAAATGCCTTTACGCACGACCGGGCCCAGATGGTCGGGCC
>NJDD01000562.1:60837-71739 GCA_002245505.1 Calephelis nemesis
AGACCACCGACACTTTCAAAAGACCTGACCTAATTTAGTATAAGGGAGTTAAGGCTAAAATGATAGTGCATTTTAAATCTTAATAGCCCAATTGCTATATTTACTTTTCTGAACATTCATTTAAAAATTAAAATAGTCCGCGTTAATACTTCACTTGTCACGCTACGTCATACCTACTAGATACTAGTCATGACATCACCAGCCTGCACTTGCTTCGGATAACAATTGTAATGCATTGAATTTGTTTTATTTTTTTATTATTTCGCAAATGGAAATTGGAAATCAATTCCCAACCCTCATTCAAACTTTGGCTGGTCCTTTAAATGTTACCTACCCTGCATATTATACTCGTAGAATTCATGCCCGTATATAATATTATAAATGCGAAAGTGTATCTGTTTTACCCCAGCATGTTGACACGGTCCAACGTCCACGGACCAAGGTCAAGGTCAAACAGACTGCCTATCTGACTTGTTCGCTCCCGCCTTCGCGGGGAACAAATAGGCAACATTCTCAGTAGCACGGCCACTCGCCTGAGCGACTGGTTCAGAAAGTGGCGTATAGAAATAAACCCCGATAAAAGTGCAGAGGTGTTCTTCAATCGAGGCGTCACACCCACCGGTTGGATGAGACCCAGTCGTAACCCTGGTACCAACATAATATTCGGCAGTGTAATTGCCTAGGTCCTAGGAAAAAAATCAACAAAATACCTATAGATCACTCTAGACAAAAATATGTCGTTCGAACCGCACATATCGCATGTCACAAACAAAGCTAAGTTCATACTTAGCCGTCTCTACTACCTAATTAATAATATACAGTAAAATGACACTTCGTAACAAAGTGACACTCTACAAAACATGCGTTAGGCCAAACTTAGCGTACACAAGTGTAGCCTTCACATATACCTTCTCGACCCTCTTTTGCAAGTAGTACAGAACATGTTCATGCGTACTGCCACCGGTAGCCCGTGGTACGTACGCAACGAGGACCTACAACGCGACCTAGCTTTACTTGCAACAGTGCAGCATTTCAAAGGGCTATCGGAACGTTACTTTGAAATAACGGCTGCCCACCCTAACCCGGTGTTAGCACTCGCGTGTGACTACACACCGGCCGTAAACGTGTTCACCAAATTTAGAAGACCCCGCCACGTGTTATCGGATCCTCCGGACTCAATAACCGCGGCAAAACGCAAGCCTCCCTCTCAAACCAAATACAAACTCTCAAGACATTACACTACACCGTCGCCGCCGGTCTCGGCGACGAAGATCTATCTTCGTCGCTTCGGCCTGTCGCCGAGCCATAAGCCACTACTCCTCCATCAAGTCCACCCAGTAACCAGAACGCAGCACCAAGTCGAGGTACGGTCTCCCGGGAGACAGCCCTCGTTGCTGGCGTAGTGGAGAACAGTCCAATCCATCCATCCGTGGAAGGTTAATAAATAAGACCAAGCAGAAGATAACACGCACAAATATAGTTTATTTATGATGAAACCTGACGCCCTTTGACTGATTGCCCTAAAGCGTTTGCAATTACACTTCTACAGTACTGGGTGTGAACAATTCAAAGCTAGAAATCAATCTAATATATACTCTCAAATATTGATACCATATTAAAATTATGGCCAGAATTCGGAATGGTTTCCACCGCTATAAGTGTGAAGCCCGCGGCGGGGGCGGCTCAAGCCACCTGTACGATTTAAATGTACTTTCAAATCGATATTTTATGTGACCGCCTCTGTAATTAAGTCTGAATTAATCATCGATTCTTTAGCATCGAGTTCACGCTAAGGCGTTATGATCAACGGCGATATGAAATTTTGTTTGTTTTGTTGATTCGAGTGCAAGCTCTTTGCCTATAAAGTCGTTTACTGTTAGGTGTTATGTTACAGAACTAAATTTCGGGTTAATAGTTTGATAATCATCTACAGTTTTCTAGGTCTTTTTATGGTTTTAGACAGACGGCTTTCCCGATAGAAAGATATACACTTCACAAAATATCATGTAGGTAATAAATATGTTAATAATGCCACCCTGGTGCTTAGATCGTGCAAGTAGTAGGTTTGTTTCTTTTGTGCAAACCGAGACGATGTAACGAAAATAAGTAACTCAGTGGTACCCACAGTTTGCCACGTTATCCAACTTGATTACTTTTACATCACTTACACTTATCATCACTGACACCGTGACATCTGACTAGGTGGTAGAGTTTGGCAGCGACTCACCCGGATTGGTACCACCGCCTTACCTATTCCTGCCGCCTTAACGTCATGACGTGTTCCGGTTCGGAGAGTAATGTAGCCGGTAAACTTACTTTTGCTCGAAGCCTAACATCCTGACCTCAGGTTGGCAATGCACCATTACCACCTTTGGTGTCTCTAGGCGGCGTGAATTTCTTACCATCAGGAAATCCGTCTGCTTGTTTGCCTTCCTATAACATAAAAAAAAAAACATTACATTGCTAGTACTTATTACTAGTTCAGTTAACTACATAACTGAAACTGTGTAAGTAACCTATAGATATCACTAAGATTACAAAAAAAATGTAACAGATAAGATGGCGTTACAACATAAACTATACCTACATTTATACGTTATTTAAAACATAAATAACCTATCTCTCCGGCTGTAGTTATGTGGCATGGTATTACTACAGACAATACATACCAATCTCTGGTATTACATAGAATTGTGTAGCTATGGTACATAACCATAGGCTGCATGAAGAAGGAACGAATTAGAAGTTTCAGCACATGGTTTGAACCTTTCGTGGCTTAAATGTAAAGGGCTTTGGCAGTGACAGGTCATATCCTGCCTATCTTTTTCTTTCTTTGTAAAAAATGTGAATTCGTACCTACGTATTTTAGTTTTGTTGCTAAAAGAAATGTACTAATTTATATTTTGTTACTACATGTGCTATAAAAGTAACAAAACTGTAGAATTACATTAATATGACATAGTTTCTTTTATTTAAATTCCATAGACCATCTGAAAAACTTACATTGTTAATACAGTTATTATATTTTCAAACATGTTTCTCTGTTCCAATAACCAAGACGAGTATGAATAATACATAATTGCTCATTCAACACAGTCAGAAGTTATTAATATTTGACACTCCATATATCATGTCTATAATAAGCCTTGAAAATATCGAAGGCAGTCTTTAATTTACCAGAGAAAAACACGAGAATCTGTAGTACAATGCTTGGGTTGTTACTGCCTTAACAAGTGGCAGAATCGACGCCGCCGGTGTCGAAACTCGACCCATAAAAAGCAGCTAAAAGCATTCCAACACAGCAAATTGGATGTATTATTTTCTTGCAACCTGAGAACAGAATTTTGACAACATATGACGTCTGTCGGTCAAATACTTTTTACACGTGAAGATTATGAGTTAGGTTGCCAACCGTCCCCCTATTTGCCGGACGTCCCGTTTCTAGGAATTTTGAAGAACCCCGCTAGAAATGTGTGGGGAACGCGAAGCTGTCTTTTGCTTACAAATAAAGAAATGCCTTTGTGTCAAATCTCAAGGAAAATTGTTTTTTTTAATTTGATATTATTTCATTTTATGTATGCGTGTATTTTACACCCAGTTTTGTTATTTTTTCATTGCTAACTTAATGAAGTTGAATAAATCAATCGCAGAGAATACATTGAAAGACCATTGAATAGTGAGGATAAAAATTCAAATGAAAAGATCGCATAGTCTAGGATGCCGTCACGATCGGCGGTGGTGGTGTCAAAGGGATAGCACGGGTGCTTCGTTGGTTGTGAAGACTTTATCCGTTCAGGGCATGTCTTTGGTGCACCGCCACGATCTAGATCAGCGGCGCCGGCGAGGAGCGGCACGATCCTATCGTAAGGTTGTCTGCGCGACAATTGCTACAACGGCGCCGGACAACACCGCGAATTATTCAACTCCATCCTTGCTTTACCTTCACGGTTCTCCAATTCTTGACATTCCAATTTCCAAGCATATTTTCTTTGATAATAAATCCTTACCTGACGTTTGAAATGGACAAGTGTCCCTGCAAATGGAGTTAACGTAAATTGTGAAAGTAGAAGTTAAACATTCGTTTCAGACTTTAATTCAGAATTTTATTAATTTAATATTTAAAACCTTTATGTATCATCACTGGCTTTTTCTTTCTTTGTAATGATTTGGTGATAAAATATACTTTATTAATCGAATTAATATTCCGCGACGTAGATTTAGCGTAAAACACAAAATGTGTTCAAGAAATATATATTAATAATCATTTATCTAATTGGTTATATATCAAAACCTCTGCGTGAGCATTCAAATATTGCATTCCTGGTGTATAAAGTTTTTAATTTGATTCTAAGATCATGGGAGTCAATGAATTTCTATCAATTTCATAATACCTACCACAATTCACAAAGGAGTGTCTTCGCCTCTCTTCTGTTTTCAATATATAATAACGATTTGCCAGAATTGACTCTCTGTACCTACACTTTTACAGATAACACGACTTCATTGCTGCAATCAGCAAATACTAATTCTTTTAAATATGATAAACATACAACTTAAAATTGGTTAGTTAAATTGATAAAAGATAATAAACTTAATATCAAGTTATTTAATTTTTTCACCGTTTTGGTACGGGTCCCCCTGCTTTGAATTGGCTATCTACCTTTCTAACTGAAAGCTTGTAAGAGGCGAGCATAGGCTAAATGTTTTATTACCAACAAGACCAACTTCTTGAAGGGATCGCCGAGTGACAGTGTAATATTCCGGTTCAGAGGGTAGTGTACCCGGTACAATTGTACACTAGGCCTAATATCCCGGCTACGGGACATCGATGCACTTATAATATCTTTGGTTCCTATAGACCTTGGTTATCTCTTTCCATGGGGAGAGGCATGTGCTTGTTTGCTGTCTCACCTATATATAAAAATACGCTTTATCTGTATTCTATGTTACTGCTGCATAAAATTTACATTAGTTATGGTGTATTAATAAGCAACTCGACGTAATTTGACGAAAAGTATTAAAAAATATTCGTAGCTAGAACAATGTCTGTCAGCTCAACTAGTTATAAATAATTATGAAAACATGAGATTATGAAAATTAAGACCGAAGTTAATTTTGGAAAAAACTGTAGCGTTATCGTAATCTTAGGCTCTTAGGCCAGAAAGGCCTTGCCACATACCTAATGAAAGTTGTAAGTATTCGTAACATCAATGACTGCGAGTGATATTATGGATTTTGTGTCAAATGCTACAACTTCCATCCGACATTGATCCTCAATTGTTTACGTTTTGTACTCAGGTCTGAGAGCGGGTACAAACTTAAAGGCTCATTTTGAAGTCGAATTGAATGGGCCTTGGAATGGCGAGTGGATATGGAATATTCAATATGGATGGAAAACATTGTCAACGAAATTTTTTAACTAACCTTAGATTATAAAGCAAAACAGGGAAATACCGACATGCCTATACATACTAATAATGAGTGAGTGATTTTATGTGGGTAAGAAGGAAAACACTTCTGGATTCGCCGTGCCGGAACATGACACCGTCATTACGTCAGCAGAAATAGGTAAAGAGATGCACCCTGACATGTCTCACATTGTACTTTGCCACTAGTAAGATTGTTTGTTATTACCCATTGTACCTCGCTTTACTTATTCCCGCCATTATGATGGCATCAAAGCTCGCTCCTGTCGTTTTTTGGTCTAGAGTACATGAGTCCGGAGAGTAGGGAAGATGGTAATTTTAGTATAGTAAAAAAGCTTCACGTAGGCAACGCGTCTGTAGGCGACGCATATTTCTTACAGTCAGGAAATCCGTCTACATCTTTTCCATCTAATGAAATTAAATTAAATCAATTTAATTTTATATATATTTGCTAAAAATGTGTGTTAGAAGTTGTTACAAAAAACATTTGTTTACACCAACATGCTCAACCACATTACGGTATGCAAATATTTTAAAATTTGTATTGTATTTTTGGTGGAACATATATCTTCATCGTCTGATTTATTTTATTTATTTATTTTTTATTTATTTAAACAGATACAATACTGGCTTATCACTAGACATTGTTAATTACACCACATATCAGTTTTGTTCAAGATGATTTGTCTTTAAAGGTATATACAACATTCACAATAATAATGCAGCTACAATGAGAAATTCGTTAGTTTAACTAGACCAATATTATTAATAATGAGTTAACAAGCAATTCGCTTACAGTAAAACTACTCTTAAAACTAAACTAAACTTGAAGAAGAACAAAGGAATTATAAATACTTAATACATAATCGCTTCTGTGGTCTAGCGGTCCGGGTGTTGGACTTAACTGCATGAGGTCTCGGGTTCGAATCCTGGGTCGGCCAACAAAAAGAAAATTGGATTTTTCCAATTTTCTAATAAAAAAAATGTTGGTCGGGATTGGAAATGTGCCCGTTTGGCGATAGGCTTACCTATCACATTATGGGACTTAGTGTCTTCGGCTAGTCGTGGGTGCCCTGGTTGTGCCTCTGCCTACCTCTTCGGGGATATGGACGTGAAGATTCTAATACATAATCTAGCGAATTCTGACACATTGACTGTATGGAAAATGTCGACATCGCCATTGGTGGTGATGTCGTTATACGTTTACATTAGCCTATTTAATGGGGCTCGTTTACCTTAATTTGTTCTATGGCTAGATAAATAGAAGATTTTGGTAATCGGATGTCTTGGTATAGATCTTGGGACTCTGATATATAATTGAGTTAAAAGTGCTGGTGATAGTAGGCGGCCGTGAATTAGCTTATGAAGTATTTTAATATCGCTAAGTCGACGTCTTTTTTCGAGAGACTCTAAATTGAAATGGAATAGCCTAATGATGATCACCAAAACTGCTATAATCGCATCTGGGTGGCTTTCGTTGGTGTCGCTGGTCTTGAGGTAGTGAGCTTGAGCGATCGGTGGTTGAGCTTGGTGCGGCTATCTGGAAAACGTAAAAACGTTGACGGCTCATTATTATTATTGTCCAACTAGTCCCACTAGTCGATGGGTTTGACAATAGCCTTTTGAGTGGAAATACTGACTGTTCCTGGTCATCGCATCGCGTATGAACAGATGGACCAATTTCGCTTATTCTCATTTTGTTGTGTTGGTTATTATCAGGAGAAGGAGCATTAGAAAAGAAAATCTTGAAAAATTGCAGGGAATATCGATACGAATTTCACCGGATCGGCGATTCTTTCTATTATGATGGAAATGTCACCTAACTCCTCCGAAACGACTAGAGCGATTTTGATGTTTTTTTTGTGTGTTCCAGGGGATTTGAGAATGCTTTAGACTTTAGATTCACAGTTTGTTCCAGTGTAAGTATTTTTGTAATTAGTTTTTAATTTATTTATTTATTTGGTTTCGTTAATGGAATGTTTTACATTAGATACAGCAGGTTGCGCTACTATCGGAACATCAAATATTATATAAGTATTAACTGTTAATACCAAGCAATACGAAGTTTGCCGGGGCCGCTAGTATCATCTACAAAAACGAATCCCAATTTTGAGTGGTCGAATCACGGTTGAACGGATGACCCAATTTTGATTTTTTTTTGCTGTTTCGATTGTTATGAGGTCAAGGTTCTTATAAAGATAAAAATTCGGGAAAGTTTTAGCGAAATTAGTTAAAATAACACTTTAATTTCTGCCATTATTATAAATTGTTAGTAGCTATTAATGTCAAGTGATGATGTGTGTGTGAAGTGGGTTCGGCTAGTAAGTAATAAAAATATTCTTATGTCATAGGGAGCGGTTCAGCGGTTCAGCAGATTCCTATTTCTATGTTCAGCAGGTACAAGATATCTCATATAAAGACAATATGTCATATATAGAAACTGACATAACCAATAACACATGTATAGTTTTTAAGTTAAGATGGGACTGTATTATGCATTACGAAACCATAATAAATTACAGCACTTCCTTTACAAATAAATTGAAAATGTGAAATGTCAGTAACATCTAGGAAGCTGGCAGTTATCATGAGATAACAGGAGCCAAGACATGATTCCTGCAGTTTGTCCCGTTTCTGGGAAGGCAGTAGGGGGCGGGGCGGGATGCCGTCACGTGCGCCCGCGCATCAGATACGGCGGGGGAATGTTTCACGTTCGCGACTCCGACACGCAAACGAGCTACAGCAGACAAATGCCCATTAAACCCTAATGCTTAGATTTGTATGATTTAAACGCTGTAAACTTACTTCTCGGTGATGTTTGTTCCTAATTCTAATTAAAAAAGAGGTAATACCGAATTTGGAAACAAGTGACAGCAGGGTCGGTGAGGCGCGTCAGTGACTGCAGTAAACAATGTTCTATGGTAATGCCTGGTGTGTTCGAGCGCTGTGTCAGACGCGATCCTAACCTTGGCCCACTATTGGCAAGTAGGTATTTACAGAATACCATAGTACTAAAGAAAAACCAAAAAGTTTAAAAACAGTAGCAAATGAATTTTCTTGTACAGTACGGTACTTTTTGTAGCTTTTAGTTAGACAATCCTATTAATATTATAAATGCGAAAGTTTGTATGTATAGATATATGGATGTATGGATGTTTGTTACTCTTTCACGCAAAAACTACAAAGCCGATTACGATGAATTTGGTATGTAGGTAGCTGAAGACCCAGAATAACATATAGGCTACTTTTTATCCCGGAGTTCCCGAGGGATTGGGACTTACGCGGGCGAAACCGCGGGGCGCAGCTAGTTTTCATATAAACCTGAAAATGTATTAAAAACTAATTGTTTTCGTATTATTTTTTTTGTAATCAATTTAGACCGTTTATCGAACAATATCATATAATTTTTTCTGAACAAAACAAAGCATACTTGTTGGTTCAAAATTGAAAAATAGGTAATAATTAGTAAAAGCAGGCGGATTTTCTTGTGGTAAGAGACAATCGTTGCATTTAGACATTATCATTTAGGTATGACAATATCTCGTCGCTAATTTTGAGCTCGGATCATTATTTATACTTACTCTTATTTTAGCAAGGTGTAGATACAAGTCCACCGGCTTTGTTACCCCCCCCNNNNCCCCCCCTATGTGTGAAATGTGAAAATGGCGAGCACAGTTACTACCATGATGTTAGGAATAGGTAAGCTGATGGTTTCCTTTTGCACAGTACTCTACCATTAATTTTTAACTGGTTTTATGGAATAAGGAAGACAGCAAATAAGCATATGGCTTTCCTGAATCCTGAGGACAAATAAGAGACGAACACTTAAATTTAAAATTTTACCTTTACCTTTTACTGTATATCTTGGCTGTAAAACAAATGCTGAAGTGTTGGGAATTTCATGTTTTACAAAACCAAAGTTATATTTATAAAATAATGTTTACTGCATGTCCGTTCCTATACACAACCCAATTCCTAATAATCTCAAATCACTTTCACGAAAAAGATTTTAAATGAAGATATTTCACTTGTTATTAAAGAAAACATGTTATAATGTCAAGGATTTTCTAGCAGAAAAGCATTTGTAGTAAAACATTTGTAATAATTATTACGCAAATATAATTAAAGATATCTTGGTTGTCGAGAAGTTTGTTACATTGTTTCTTTTCCTGACTGGCTAGGTTTGGAAACGGTGGCAACAAGGTCGATAGGTTAAGGTCCTGGTTGCTGAGGAGTTTGTTTTCCCGTTTTTTTTCTGACTGGCTTGGTTTAGAAGCGGTGGTAGTTAACGGGGTTAAATTTAATTGTAGTTTTAAAAATGTTTGGTGAAAAACAATGAAACTGGTTACAAATATAAAAATCCATCCAAAGTCCTGTCCTCCTGTAGTAAATCTCTGAATTATTCCGCCGTTTCGTGAGACAGCATCCAAATATTATATATAAGCAGCATCCATATATAATAATATATGTAAGCACCGAAAATGAAATGGTATAATCCATTTTCATTGTTTGTTTCGTTGTTTTGCTTACAAATACCTGACTATAGACTTATGGGCCTAGTCGAGTTACTTGAGCTTGATGGTACAACTCCAGATGGTGCGTCACGCTTCCTGATACGCGCCCAGAACGCTTGCAATTAGCGAGCCTGAAGACACGCCGCGAGCGAATACCACATACACATAGGTATTTCTGCGTCCAGAACTAGGCGCTTGTCCATAGCGTATGGGTGTGCCTATTATTGAGAGTAAAGGGTTCATATATGAAACAATAACACGTTTTTTTTAACAGTACAGTACAGTAGTTCTTTCGGTCTTAGACTTAATCCAATCAAGACTCAAGTCATTACTATTGGCAGCCCTTATCAATTGGCATTGGACTTATGAATAGGATCAGTTGGCTAAGTGTACCAGGACAGTGTTCAGTGATTATATAATGTTATTACCCCATTTATTAACAATAGATGTTTTTATTGCGAATACTTGGATCCATCCAAACGGAGACACCCTTTTTTTCTCTTCTTTTTTTGAGAGAGCGGGATTACTCTAAAATTCCAATTACTCAATATTTTTTTTTCTGAAATCAAATTACTAACAACCATATTTTTACGATTACAAGAACTATTTTTCGCATGAAACTCACTTCTCGACCAGGCTATAGTATAGCGTTGATATCCTATCCTATTAATATTATAAATGCGAAAGTTTGTATGTATGGATGTATGAATGTTTGTTACTCTTTCACGCAAAAACTACAAAGCCGATTACGATGAAATTTGGTATGAAGGTAACTGAAGACCCAGAATAACATATAGGCTACTTTTTATCCCGGAGTTCCCGCGGGATTGGGACTTACGCGGGTGAAACCGCGAGGTGCAGCTAGTTCTTAAATAATTTCTTAAATAAACATCTCATTGACACACATATTCCGCAAATAAATTAATTTCATTTCATGGAATTTGGACACCATGGATATAAAA
>NJDD01000562.1:87463-136071 GCA_002245505.1 Calephelis nemesis
GGGTGTCCAGTTGTGCCTCTGCCTATCTCTTCGGGGATATGGGCGTGAAGATACTTTTTTTAAAATGTTTCAATAATATGTTACAAATACTTGCCTTGCGGGATCCACCTTACCTGTTCCTGTCGCCACAACGACACTATCGTATTCTACGGTTAACCATCAGGGACTTAAAAATTATTAAACGTTAGCCGAGGTTTATATTAGTGCCCGGTTGGCCAACTCAGGCCCGCTTCGGCGCAGGCGGATCGGAGGCGCAAGAAAGCGGTTCCTTTGCGTTCAAAGCGCCTTTGATGAGGAGCTGGCGGGTGGAGTCGGGGGACTTTCTTCGGCCAGCACGGCCTCGCACGGATGGGGGCGACTCCAGTGGCCGGAGTCAATTCTCTTACAGCGTGGGAGGATGCCCGGTAAGGACCCCATCTCGCTCCTAGCCGGGCGGCACGAAGGTCATCATGTGGTTTTTAGTCAGTTCGAGTCCGACATAACCCGCTGTTCTCCCCTGAGAGCAGCGGGTATCCGGGGGGATTTTAAAAACTATATAAAAAAGTGCCCGGTTGGCGATCCGTTCATTACCGACCTAGCACATTGTGACACAAACTACCTTCGGCCATTGGTGGATGTCCTGATTGAACATTTACTTACTTTTTCGGGGTTACGGTCGTGAATATGCTTACGGTAAACAATAATTATCGATTCCAAATTGTAAAATAAAATTAACCTATAAAAACCCTTGACATGTGACAAACGAGCAAGTTGTCCAGTAAGGTCAAAAGGTTATTATTTTTTTCATGAGCAAAACCTTGCTCAGCGCACCATCAAGTTTTATTGTAGTATTTTATGTTAAACATTACAAATATAGGCAGTTTCTTTGCTAATATTCGTAGGATAAATAAGGGTCTACACTCATTCCACTCCTCTCGTCTGTATGTTTGGATACGCTTGTAAATAATTGAAACTGCCGAAAGGCAAATATTTCAAGTCACGTAAATTGAAAGTGGATTCTTCTAAGATGTCATACTAAGGTTCAAGAATACTGATTTTAAATTGCCGGACCTTTTTAATCGAATTTAAAACCTCATCTAGTCAACGTTAACATCGGACAACTTAACCACATAAGAGAACATGAGAACTTTAGTAGTGAAAAAGCACAGGGGAAAAACGAAAAGCCAACGTCACACGGAACTGGCTATATGTATACCTAGTAGGTATATGTTCGTCCGCCATAAATGGACCGCCTGTTACTGGATCGATACCAAACCCAAATATGTAATTAAAAAAATGTTTGTCTGTCTGTCTGACTCTCTGTATGTTCAGGCATCATGTGAAAACTAACGGTTCGATTTCGATGAAACATGGTATAATTATACCTTATTATCCTGGGCATAAAATGAGATACTTTTTATCCTGGAAAAATACGTTGAAAAAAAATCTTAATTTTACAGTTTTATCACGTAAAGACCGACATCCGCGCGGACGGAGTCGCGGGCTGTAGCTAGTATTACATACGTATGATGTAGGTACATACACACTGAAATCTTACAGATCCAATCTAGTGTATTTTTTTATCCGTTTTACGATTTTAATACAAAATAAAAAAATACTGTTTCTCATTTAATATGCATTATGCAGTGTATTTATAGATATGTATTCAAAGCATTATACATCCCAAATATGCCGAATCGTCCGAACCGAATTAGAGAACGAGTAATATTATTAACGACAACTTTAAATGTGTGTTGTGTTTTTAGTTCACAAAATATTGTAGGTATGTTTGGGAACCGAAACACACACTTTTTGACGTTCCCTTCCCTGGCTGGACTGAAAGTATATTATCACTATATTTGCACAAGCAGCCTCCAAATATAGTGACGATATTTTTTTTTTACTTTTTTGGATCTAAATTTAATTAAATCGTGTTCCGGTTTGGTAACTTACGATATACGTCGTAAAAATGATGTAGAAGTTGATACAACTATTTTTTTTTTCCAAAATCATTTGCTTGAAA
The DNA here is from genome assembly GCA_002245505.1 of Calephelis nemesis. Taxonomy (NCBI): domain Eukaryota; kingdom Metazoa; phylum Arthropoda; class Insecta; order Lepidoptera; family Riodinidae; genus Calephelis; species Calephelis nemesis. Next base: position 89,466 of record NJDD01000562.1, read on the forward strand.
GATAGACGTGTAAAATGTAACTGAATGTTTTCTATAGGATTAGATGTTGGTTTGATGTTGTGATGGATTTCCCTATGGGAACAAACTTGAAAAATTTTAATCTTTTGTGACAAATAGACAAGTATTACTTGCTATGCACAATATAGGTCCGTAATCTAAGCTTCCTTCTATGGAACCCTACAATGGTGAGTCTGATTTACACTTTGCAACTTTTTAGACCCGTGCAAAAAAGAGGGGTGCTATAAGTTTGTGTGCGTGTGTGTATATGTGTGTGCAAGTGTGCTTGTCCGTCTGTCTGTGACATCATAACTTTTGAACGGATTGAGCGATTTCGGTGCGAATTTTTTGTTTGAAAGCTGACGTGATCGAGAAGACTTTTTGCTGCATTAGATACCAACAGGTTTTCTCGAGGTTTTTGGAGTTTACTCCTTAAGAAAAGATTTGAGTTTAAGACCCGGTACGGAAATTTTATGAGGAGTAAAATCAAGTGTAACACGAAAAGTTGAGGCGTTGCGTAGAAAGAGACAAACATATATATCTGTAGTATTAAACGTGTGAAAGAATGAGATGGAATACATTACACAGCATATCTCATTCTCCTCCTGCGCGATACTTCGTAGTCTCCGTGCAGGAGGAGTAGCTATCTATCAAAATACTGACTATTTGGATCACACTTCTAATGTCTGTGATGATTCTAATTTAAGAAGAATTAACATATCTAAATCTGCTGTAGGAGACATGTGTGCTGCACGATACATTTCATAAGGAGTAAACTCCAATCGTGCGTCGTAGCTGACACCCACACACTTTTTTTTAATTAAATTAATTACCTTCCAATTTGTAGAACAAAAGTCCTAATATTTTTTATCGTCATCAGAAATATTTTGCACTAGACAGTATAGGGAGGTACAACAAATGTGGTGTGACCCTCAGGATCCGTCGTTGGCGTTTTGTCGACTCATTTATGGGCCGTATTCTTGGTTTACTGGCGACGTTCGAGATAACGGTGTACTGACGGCGTTTAGATTAGACAAACGATCAAACGCGTTCCATGTTAAAATGAACACACGTCACTCACTGTCAATACTTAAATTAATTTCTTGTTTATTTTCAGTCTCTGTCATTACATATTACGCACCTTCGGAGTGATATCGCCTTAACTATCAAAAACTTGTGGTTCAAGGTACCGGTGTTGACGTTGACTACATACGGTTTAAGGTTCAATTCCGCGGCAGACAGCTTAACATGTCTTTTGACAATTTAAAAAAAATATGTTATCCGAGGGTGATGTCAAGAGTCTCCGCAACCAGCATGTTTGTATGAAAGGGGTATTGAATGTGAAGGTCAGAAAGGTCTGCAAGAATCGTGAGATTTGGCTATAAATATTTTGCCTACCCCGTAAGAGACTTGGCGTGAAGTTGAGTGTTAAGTAAAGTATGTAAAAATATGTTAAATTTTTAGACAATCAAGAATAAAACATATAGTACTATATGTTTGAAATATGCCGAATCCTTCTGACGAATATTTTAAACTAGACCATTGAGAGCGGATAATTAGCAGAATGTTTTATGTTAGCTCGTTGACATTAAAGCAATCATTTACATTTAACCACATTTTTTAAAGAGTTACCTGCTTTAATTTCTATTGAAAATATGTTTACAGAAAAAATGTGGGTAGTCCTAATAAAACCCTATGAAAAAAGTATGGGCTCAGGATTTTTCTAAAACTGAATTTTTAAAATATAAATAAATTGAAAGATATAATTTCTTCACATTGCAGGGATACATTCGCAGAGTGCGCGCTTGCAGTTTTGGCATATTTGTGACTTATAGCGCCTTAAAAAACTGTCAAATGCCATATTTAAATAACTTTCTATATAAATGTTGAATTTTATACTTAGCAAAAAACCAGTTTCTGTTAACGTAACATGATTTCAAGATATATCAAGTCCATGTTTTGTAAAGGTGCGATTTGTACTTCGATTGGTATCGAATAAACGAAGAAAACGAAACGAAACGTAATTGTTCTGTCTTTTAAGGGTCTATATATGCTAAAATATGTCAGCAATATAATGTTTTTCTCTTACAAAGCTATCATAGATCTTGGTGACAAAAATACACAAGATTAACATGAATATGCTTTATAAGACTAGTGCTTCCAAAACACGACTCATTTCACTTTGCTCGATAGAAAAAAATCAAAAAGTTAACCCTTTTTTGAAAGCAAAACCCAACTGTTTACTTCAATTGTGAAAATATCGACACCAGATTTAACATAAACATAGATAAGTACTATAACCTAAAAGATTAGTGTTTCAGTTTTTATACTTTTTTTCAAATTACTTTTATAGTGTCAAAAATAGTGATTTGTCGCTTAAGACGTTTACTTTAGAGCGCAATATTTCATAGTAATCATGGAACGAGGGAGTGCGGCGATTGGCTCTTCTGGCTGTCTAAGTATGGGGCCTTAAGCTTTTTAATAGGCATACTTGAACTTGTAAAAAATGTTACCAACTTGTTAGACTAACGAATCTATACAAACAGTAAATTAGTGAAATTTTGTTACATAAATAATATTTGGAAATGTAACTACAATACTCGCTTTTGTTGTTTTCCACCTTCAGTTTAAAGTGCGCCCTGCACCTAGAGGAAAATAAATTGTTAAGGCATCATTAGAATTTAAGTTCGTAAACGTGAAGTCTAAGGAAAATACTATTATATAAACTCAGAACTAAAAATCGAACTCGTACTTATTGTAGGTAAATCCTGTCGTGAGTTTCGTTAATCACCGTACCATCGGCACCGTCAAGATATTACTACAAGATATTGCCTTCCCAAAACAACCAATTGCTTCTAAAACTTGTCCACCTGTCCTAAATATTTTAAATACTTTAAGATCATATCCACTATCGATATGTTGGGATCATTAGTTTATTGAAATTAAACCTTTATATTATAAGGTTTAAGAACCATTACTTATATTTATATTAATGAGTGCTACCGTTGTGCTACATAGCCGGTAGCCACGTTCTCTACTTCAGCCATTACTTATCTCTTATCGCCTTTAAGATGTATCTGTCGATGGTTAAAAAACAGTAGGTACTGTTTTTATACACGAAATCCGTGGTTTATCTGTGATCTTAGCCTCTGAATAGAACGAGGGATATCGGGAATGTTTTAAATGTTTTTGTGTAGGTGTGTTTTACTCATTTTAATTAACATGCGTTTGTTTTAATAATGTTACAGCAGAGTGTAAAACGAAATTTAATAAATTGTACCTATCTCATACGTGCGCGATGTCTTAGATATTTAGTACTAACCGATTTCGGTTGTTTTTTTATTCTGTCCCAATAAGTTTATCATTCCGTTACATATTTCAGTTTAGAGGTTTAGGTAACATGTAAATTTACTGGCACACAGCGGCAATTTCTTACATTCTGCCACTTTATTAGAACTTGTAACAGGATAGTACACACACACACTCACTCACAGGCACACGCACACACATGCACGCATGCAAACCCGTAGGCACACCGACAGATCAAAATTATAACACCCCTCGTTTTGCATCTAGGGGTAAATAAAGGAGCCGGAGTTCCAAGTTGATCACCACTAATTAAATTTTTGATGATGATCCTAATCTCCTCTTTCTCCTTCTTTCTCTCTATTTTCTACTAATCTTTTCTTCGTTTTCGGTCTCAATTTCTGGTATGACACTTGTCCTTTTACTGAGTCAAGCAATGTGATCTGAGTTTGTTTCTCCTTTTATTTGTTTTTCCGCCTTTCAGTGTCAGTTTTCTATACATCGTGTCACAACAAGTGGCCTGCCATAACTCTTTTAAATATACAAAAAATCTAACAAATCCCTTAAAAATGGAGAACTATATGACATTTTGACAGGCAAGATCCATTACGAATTGCACTATAAAAAGACTTTGTATAATAACATAGCCACCTACGTACAAATTCTTGGAAGTAGCCAAGCCTCCTGTAACGAGTTACACTACGTGGATCATCACTCACTGCTTTTCACTTATAATGATGTTAAAAATGTTACCTAACAGTTGTTCTTGTCCACCCATTGTGCTCCTCAATATATAAATAATAACAAGAGGCTTTTAAAAATGACTTCCAATTTATTTGAAGTATAAAAAGTCCCATTTCCCATGACACCGGACTGGGAGTTCAGTTTGTTCGTACGATCGCTATCCTTCTTTATGTTTGTCGTTTTTTATTTGAACAGCTTTGACATTTGGGAGTCGGGTCACTTATTAAATTAGCCTTTGTATTTAAATGAACAATTATAATTATGTTGGACTTCTGAATGATGCTGTGAAATACGACCATGTTATTTATTTGAAAGATAAGTTGGGAGAATGTCTTTTAAAGTATTCAGTATCAGTTTTGACAAAATTTAGAGAACAGAGAAAGAATGTTTTTTTAATTATAAAGTAAAGAAATGACTTCCTGACTTGATGTGATGATGAGGTTCTAATAATAGTTAATATTATAATGTAATATATTGCATACATTTTGATGTACTTATATTAACATCATTGACATTAATTTATCTGGTTGTGAAGTTGATACCTTTACCAAAAAGAATAACTATTTCGCGTAACTAACGTACAACAAAAATATATGTGCAGTCGAATTGATAATCTCCTCTTTTTAGGGTCGGTTAAGAAAAGGGAAAAAGATTCACCTAAATAATTAACGCCACCTTCATCTCTCGTTGAATCGGTAGAATCCCCTACTGAGGATTCTACCATGCTTGAAAATTTCAGATTTCTGCCTTTTTACCTCCAGAATAAATGAGTTCAGTTTATTGCAGATGAAATTAAATTCACATATTATTATGTCTTTCATGTTAATGTTCATCTGTTAATGTTCATGTTCATAATTATTGTTCATCTTAAAGTTGTGCTTTTGTTAAGTATTTTTTTAATTTGAACACCTTTTCCGTCATTAGTATAAATCTTAACAGTTTGGAAAAATCTTTTTAACATATTTTTCTTTCTTTAAAACTCAATAAATGAATTCACCAGCTTTTATCACTGTCTTTACTGTGTAAAAGCTCGCGTGACGTCACTGTTGTGTTGTCCTCGCTAGTGTACCACAACATTGTTGCGCCGTTTTGTTGTCGATGCAGAATGAACGATAAATAATTAATTTTTCTTTAGTAAATTAATTACTTCTGTACTCACGTTGCGTGAGATTTCGTTTTTTACGTTTTGTTCTGTCTCAGTAAAACATTGATTTTTAAAGATATAAATTAACAAACCAAAGCCAGCTTTCCTCGCTTTTAACTTCGCTTTTAATTAGGACTGGAAATACCGGTATTTTTGGGAACTGGTAGAGTGGCCTTGAAGCGATATTGGTACTAAAGGTAGAGGTAGGTTACTTGTACTGTTAGTACCGCTACCAGATTTATTAACACAATTTTAAGGGTACCGGTACTTATTCAATATTGTGCAGATAGGTACCAGAAAATATGTAATATTTTTTCTTCAGTCAAAGTAATCTCTGTTTCATTGACCGATTTTAACTGTACAGGTACCTAAAAATTTAATATTGGCAATGTTGTTTTCAACCTTTATATATTTATCGGTATTAGTACTCGATGTTGTTAGGTATCGCTATTGAGACGGTACCAGTACAAGGAGATACCCGCTTTTTGGTAGGTACTAAAATGTCAAGGTCGCTAAGTAAATAAAGTACAGAAACTATACTTTTGGTGCTGGTTTTAATGGACCATTTTTTTTAAAACGAAGATGTTGTTCTAAATAATAGTACTTATCTATAGTAGGAGTAGTAGATAGACCAGTTGTATGACGATCAAAACAATTTAAATGCTATTGCAGGACTCTATCATTAAATCTGATTGCACTAGCAGAATAACCCAAATATTTAATTCGATATATCATACAGTGATATATATTTAAATATAGATGGTTAGCATTTTTTACAAGTGCAGTCAGACTCGACGTCCAGCAATCGCTTTAATAATCCTAAAATTAAAAAAAAAACGATACCCCCGACGGATTTGTCTCTTGTTTCAAATAAGCTATCTTTTTGTACCATGTTTATTGCTTTTGTTTTTTCGTTCTTGATGTTTGTATAATAAAGTTTTATGTACTTACTTAATAAAAGATTCACGTTGAATTAATTATTTCATCTAGAGACTTAAAATGTTTGCATTCGACGACTATAACATCAAAAATTTTCAATAATCCTCAACAAAGCCTGGTCGTACTTTCTACTTTAATATAAGTAGCAACAAAATCGGTACATCCGTTCAAAAGCTATATGCCATAGACAGACCCACAAATATGCATACAGCGTACAGTCGTTGTACAGCAGTTCTATATACTAATGCAACTTTCTAATAAACCGTGCTTTAAAAATGTTGCTGTTCACTAGGAGGCGATGGGGTTGTTACATTCCTGTGTATACAGTTCAATCTATACAACACTGCTACTAGATTTAGTACACGTTAAGATAATTGGATACAAGTATTCAATATCTAATCTATTTCTATGCAGAAATTTATTTAAATATGTTTAATAGCTTTGACTTATAACACTAAAATTTAAAACAATGAGTAACCGCTACATGTAATGTAACTAATTACTGACTCGATTACATCAGTTTTCAAATAAAAAATCCACATTAAAATTGGTATCTGATCAAAAGTTATGGTCTACAGACACACAGACACACACACGCACGCTTTCACGCACGTACACACGGTCACGCACACACACAAGCACGCGCGCAAACACGTCAAACTTACAACATTAGGTACTGTTTTCCGGTCGGAGGCTAAGTGTCACTTAGATACCAACTACACTTTCGCATTTTTTATAGTACTAGCCAACCCAGCAAACTTCGTATAACTTGACATTAACAGCTACCACATACGCTTCATCAAAATTGCTCCAGTATTTTAAAAGGAGTTCAGTGGCAAACACACGAACACAAAAAAAAATTAAGATATGTAACGAGTTGTAATACGGAAATGAAACAAATACGCAACGCCTTTAAGCATCGGTGATCTTAATGGTGTGACTGACTAAACTTTACCTATTCGAACTTAGACGACAGAAATAACTTTCTTTTTCGATATATTTTACAAGTTTCCTATATACCTAATACAGTAACTTTGACAAATTAGAGACGAACACAGTCTTACACATGAGTATACAATTTAACACCGATATCTAACGTCCCGTCCAGAGATATGTATCTACATTTAAAACACTCCCCATACTTAAAACATTACTCGAACTTTTTGAACTAACTTTTGAAAAGAGTTCTAAATTATTTTCTGTATCGTTTTTATTACTCTCGCGTCCAATTCTAATATCAACCGTATCTACGAGTAATATATTATCATAGGCATTAAAATGTCACGTTAACCTAATAACTTAACTACTAGCTGTCCCGGCGCACTTCGTATAGTCAGACTGTGTCAGAGTGTTTTTTTCTTAAATATTTTATAGTTAGGTATATCGTACATGCTTGACGCTGCCAAACACTTATGAGGCTAGGGTGCAATTCTTGACTACGCGGTATTTCTGTTATGAACATTTTTGGGTGTTTTAATACATTTATTAAATTAATCACTAAACGTAATTAGGTATATTGATTAGTAGATATTATTCACTAACACCTTATATCTCACGTATATACACGTATTATATCCAGAAATATTTATTTCCTTTATAACTTCTAAAAATTTTTAAAGAAAAGAAAAGACAATATTTCGCCCCAGACAGGATTTGAACCTGTAACCTTTCGTCTCAAGCCGACGAATGCTCTAACCATTTGAGCTACTGAGGATTCAAGTCCCGCAGCGAAATTTTTAATTACTTTTACACACGTCAAGGCGTGTAGGTAGTTATGTCCTGTAGATACATACTTTTGAGTATCCACTAAAATACGAGGAAGTCACAGATGAAATTCACATTTATAAGGGCCATAACTTTCGTTTCTCTCAAGGTATTTTTTATTTTAGCACTTGCCCTGTGCTTGGGTTAAAATTAAATTTAAATCTTAAAGGAAAAAAATATTAGGTTAGGTTGAAATCCAGTCTGGGTCGAATTTTTTTCTTTAAATTTTATAAAAAATTAACATAAGTGCTAAAATACTTCATAACTGTTATTTTACCTGATTTTTTTTTTATCAAAATCATTAAAATAAAATAAATAAATAGTACATGAAAAGTATTTGAAATTCAGCCTAAACTATAAACTATGATCATTAAAAAATCGCATAAAACAAGAGAAGACACGTAATTTTGTGTAAAGTAAGAAAGAAGAGGTCGCTAGGCGGTACAATATGGGGTTGATGCTGTGCAGCAGCTCATTTAGATCAGTGCCACAACGTTACCTATTCCAGATGCATTTTCGTAAATGCTCGTCACTATCGTGTTACGTGTTTCACACGTGATACCAGCCGTAAGATAGCGACAGAATGTTTATGCTCGACGGTTATTTCTTGGGTCTTACCATCGGGAGAGCCGTTTGCTTGTTTGCAATCTTATTATAAATAAAGGGTTCATATCTTTGCCAACTAATTACTTACCACCTAGAATATAGCAGCTACATCTTGGAAGGTTTTCGCTGTAGTAGGTACCTAATACTGAAATCAGGTAGTAGAATTGAAACAGCCTCAGCTCAAAGCTATACCTAAAGGCTTCCTAAAGGTTCGTTTCCATAAAGACACAAACCGCCGACCCACAAAAAAAATTAGTCGCCTCTTACATAAACTAAACAATCTTACATTGACACACAACCAATACCTAAGTTGCTACACGCGGATGACGTGCCAATATGTCATTTTTTTTACAAATTGAATCTAACCCCAAATTATGTGCTAGTGTTATGGTAAGTCAACGATTCTAATACATAGAAATACTTAAATAGATACCAGAATAAATTTTAATAAACACCCAGACCCGAAAATGCAGACATTTAAATGTCCATCACACAAATGCCTGCCCCTGTCGGGAATCGAACCCGAGCCTCGGGATTGATCGGTGTAGTTAGGCGTGTACAATAGCCACTCGACCACGAGAATTGATTGAGAATCCAATCGTACCTAATCTAGTGTAGCTGTAGTAAGACAGTAGTGTAGAGATGTAACGACGGCATCGCCTGGTAGTAAAATAATGTATGAAATCATTAAAGTAAGTTTTCAACCATTCCCGAGTCGATAAGTACCATGTTTTGACTTTACCCTGCCTCTAAAATTGCAGTACTCGCCATTGTTGTACTGCTGTTCGGAGGTCAGATAATATAAATTATACGTGAAAATACTACCATATTTCAGACTCAAGTTGGCAACACACCATCGACAACTATAGGATCTGCGACCTTTGATTTTTACTATCTGGAAATTTGTATACTGCGTCAGATAAAAAATGGTACTTATAATAAAAAATAAACCTCATCGCTAATGCATTGAAATGTGACAGGCTGCGCAAAATCTCATATTTTTATGGCAAAATGTATGACTCTTCGAACATTATTAAATAAACAGATATAGATAAGAAGTGGCTACCGAATGACGAGAAGAATAAAGGTACAAGCTTCCATTATAACCACAATGGCGCGACAGCCAGAATCATTAGTGTAAGGATCGGCCGACATTAATCCTAACGTACCAATCTTCAAGCTAAACGTCATTTAATCTAAACAAAAATATTTCAATGCGCCCAATAAAACGATGCCTGTGAAAAAAGCGGTGGAATGGTACACGGTGCTCGTAAGGTATTCGATGAGTATGACTTCTGAGAAGCTATGCCGTCCAATGTCATATCACGACGAATAGTGTTGCTCTTTGTTATGTTAGGAATTTTATATCGATGTTTTGTTGTATAGCGTTTTGGTGCCGGTACGATTTTTAAAATCTATATCTTCGATAAATTACACGAACTAGCTCCGAAGTAAACCGCGTAACGTGTTTGTAATTTTATTTATTTTACGATACGTACGTACCTTGGTACATAGACATTAACGTAGGTATGTTCGCATCAACGAATATGTGCATATGTGATTAGTTGTAACGTCATGGAAAGTAAAATTATATTTTGATAGCAATTCCATCACTTTCACAACTCCTCCCTATAAGCCCGACACAGTGACAACGTAGGTACGAACAGTAACTATCTATACACAAATTTATTTTATGCGTGTACTAATTGATAATAATAATCTAAATTTCAAAAATCAGTACAGTATTTTAATGGAAACTACTTAAAGTAACGTGAAATGTAAAACATTGCGTCTGATAACCTCCCTTTATCATTTGCCCTGGAATATGTGTCTCCCTGTGTCCGTGTCTGTAGATACTAACGGTGAAGTGAACGGTGAATGAAGGGATTCATTTTAAACCCGTAATAACAAGAACTGACATTTTGCTAAATAACCGTGAACATCATTGAGATTTTCAGAACAGACATTATCTAACAATCTGTTTGATTAGCTGTTAATTCACCAACTTTCATGACACTGAGAATTATACTATTGGCAATGCCGTTTGAGTTAGAACTGCAGTTTCGGATTTTTCAATAAAGTGGATAGTTGTTCTATTACGAATCAATCGATATTCGTTCCCAGCACTAGTACTGAAGGCGCAGGCGCACGACAGATGATCAGTCATGGCCCAGATGCTGCGATAAGCCAGCGGTAGCCGCTCATTAATCTACCCACTCCCCACCAACTACCACCATTTCAAAAATTAACTGGACAGTTACATAGACACGAATTCTACGAATCTCGGCCGCTATCTATCCAAAACTGTATGTACGCATTTATAACGCGTATTAGCTGACACACAATCGTACCAGATAATGTCGATCTCTATAAAAACAATAATGAAACATAAGTTATAAGAAGTTATTGATACAAACTGGTTTTGAGACTACAAAATAAGAGCTATTTATAAAGAAAAAAGTTGACGGCGCAAACAGTTGGATATAAATCTGGCATTTCATTGGAATAGTTAAGACGAAAGTTGCATTATGTTTAAGTCTATTGTAAAATATGAAACAGACAGGATATGGGAAAATGTAAATTGTTACAGTTTTCGTTCGTTACTAGCCGACCCGGTGAACTTGTTTTACTTACTTGGGACTCGACACTCTCTGCCAACCCTGCATGGGGTGAATATAATATGAAATATGATATAATATGATATATGGGTACATATAATATGAAACCCACACGAAATCTATACATTCGAGATTTCAAGTTAGTTGTTCGCTTTATACTAATCGTTGTTCTCTTTAATTTTTAAATTATAAAATGTATAGCTTGGAACTTGGATTTACGGGGCACACTGTAAACCACATACTACAAAACAAAAAAAAAGCTTTATAAAAAAGTACCATGTGTTAGTTAGTGAACTTATAGCCCTTTAGTAAGCGAGGTAAAAAGTATCCTAAAACATTACTCGGGATACATTAAGTACCGCCGTGCCAAATTTCGTTAAGATCAATTTAGTAGGTTCGCAGACTTATAAACACAGACAGACAAAAATCTAGAAATGTGTTCGGATGCCCCTGTTTACCCTACACTTGTGTTTTTTCATCTTTAATGTACAGCATTAACTCTTCTACCGTTTTATTATAAGCATTTTGACAGTGTGTGCTATTTGTCTGTGTTAAACAACGAACAAGCACATGTCACTTATGGTGGTAAGAAAGAAGGGTATCTATAGACACCATAGATGTTGCAGGTGCGACGCTGGACTGTAACCGCGGTGAGAAGCAAATTGTGAAAGTCTACCCTCCGGACTGGAACATGCCACTGTCATTATGTCTGCAGAAATAGCCAATGTGGTGGATACCTACCCGAATAAGTCCTTGCATGGCACTCAACCACCAGGTGGTCTTGGGGCTACCCTTGTAACATGTGAAACAGGAGACTCATACCAACAACGCATGCGTAAGTTATTTTCGCCAATCGGGCACATTTCCAAGCCCGTCATACATTTTTTTTAGAAAAATTGGAAAAACTCAATTTTCTTTTTGTTGGCCGACCCGGGATTCGAACCCGAGACCTCATACAGTCAAGTCCAACACTCGGACCGCTAGACCACTGAGGCGATTATTATTTTTTAATTATCTTAATGGAATAAGATCTCAAACTTCTGCAAGGTTCATTAAGATTCAAGTTTCGTTCAAGTACATATTCCTCGAGGATCACAGATCTAATTTCCCTTTTTATTTCGATCGCCTTTTTATGTTAACAGCAATCTAAAATCTATTAGACGTAAAATGATTATGCCCTAATACCTATTAGGTACTGCAGAAATATTGTGTCTTTTGGGTTGTGTTATCCGTGCAGCAGTAAGAGTTCTCGACTACAATGATCTCAAAAAACCAAAAGTTTTCATGTGGAACGGATAGGCGAACTCGTCAAGACCAGTAACTATGGGAAACACCACCAATTATGATGGACGGCACTGTTGATGTCGGACGTGCCATCGTCCTTAAGGCCCCATACTTAGCCAGAAGAGCCAATCACCGCGCCGGGGGAGCGCGGTTCCATAAATACTATGAACAATGGCGCTCTAAAGTAAACGTCTAAGCGACAAATCACTATTTTTGACACTATAACAGTAATTTGAAAAAAAGTATAAAAACTGAAACACTTATCTTTTAGGTATAGTACTTATCTATGTTTATGTTAAAACTAGTGTCGATATTTTCATAATTGAAATAGACAGGTTTTGCTTTCAAAAAAGGGTTAACTTTTTGATTTTTTTCTATCGAGCAAAGTGAAATGAATCCTGTTTTGGAAACACTAGTCTAGTAAAGCATATTCATGTTAATCTTGTGTATTTTTGTCAGCAAGATCCATGATTGCTTTGTATGAAAAAAACAGTAAACTGCTGTCGTATCTTAGCGTATATGGCCCCTTAATGAGCCTATGTGACATATTATTTCCTGTTGTTCTTATTTCGCATCTGGACAGAAATCAAATATCTGAAAAAGATAAAAAATATTTAATTTGAAGTAGCTAGCAACCGAACACTGAACGTCAAAATGTCATAGTTTTTTTTTGTGTAGTTGTAACCCTGATGATTTAAGTAAATTAAGTAAAACCAGTTGGGTAAAGCATAATGTGAAGTTATAAATAAAGAATATTATGAACACACTATGTAGGCTAAATATTATTACAGACCCCGTTACCATCCAAACCGGAACAAGACGACGCTTATTACTGACGTTACAACGACACGAATAAAAACCAAAGACTGAGAGTAATTAAAACTATATGCAAAAATTATATGAAATTTTTTATGTTTTATTTATTAGTTACATATGATGGGTTAAACAAATCATAAACAAAATACAAATACAAAGTGGTTGAAAAAATAATTAATATACAATTATCTTGTCAGTCAGAAATAGTCGATGTATTAGTGTATACGTGTACACAGGCTACTGCGCGTGCGCTAGTCTGGCTCTCCATAGCTATAGATATACTATTATCATTAGCATGTCGGTGACGCGAACCGAGGGTTTTACCCTCTACCAAAACGCTCAACGCGCCTAAAGAAGTTTTCACTTAAAAAAATAACGCGCCATGAACCTAAGATAAGCATATAAGGACTTTTTATTTTTTGTTTTCTTTTTATTAATAAATCTTAAAGGGCAAAGGTCCCCTCAGAAGCAGCTTCGCCAGTCTGGTTCGTCTCACAATTACACTCGCGTTAATATTCAAATGTCATATTTTATAGTAGGTATACATATACCAAATGGTACATGTAGAGCGAAAAGTTCTAATCCATATGCATATATAGGTACGAGTATTTCGCGTGGTCATCGCATGACGCCTGAACGGATGGATCAATTTTAATAATCCTATTTTTTGCTGCGTTAGTTATTGTCAAAAGACGGTTGTTATGAAGAGAAAAAACCTGGAAAATGACATGAATAATGGGTAAAAAAATGGTTGCCTGTAAAGTCGGTTTTACGGGCGAAGATTTTACGTGACAACGTCTTTTTCTCGGTAGAATATTTATTGATATGAATATTATTAAAGAGTGGGAGAGAGACGCAAGGCATTCGCCGCTCCGGCGGGCCTCTCTCTCGGTCGGTGACTCATCGTAACGTTACCGAGCGTTACACTTTTTCATGAGTGCCTTCTGCCTGCCTGTACCAGGCAGCTCGTAAAAGGCGAGCATAGGCTTGCCGTCACTAACACCGTGACATCTGACTAGGTGGTAGAGTTTCGCAGCGACTCACCCGGATTGGTACCACCGCCTTACCTATTCCTGCCGCCATAACGTCATGACGTGTTCCGGTTCGGAGGGTAAGGTAGCCGGTAAACTTACTTTTGCTCGAGGCCTAACATCCCGGCCTCTGGTTGGCAACGCACCATTACCACCTTTGGTGTCCCTAGGCGGCGGGAATTTCTTACCATCAGGAAATCCGTCTGCTTGTTTGCCTTCCAATGTCATAAAAAAAAATCAAATCCAGACTTGGTAGCATCGGGGCCATCTCGGCAATAAGTTTGCTCTTTCAAATAAAACTTAATTAATAAATTCGGTTCTGAATAACTCTATTGGGTGAGTTTCTTTAGCTGGATCTTCTCAGTGTGTGGCCGCGATTTCGATCCAATGGTAGTTTATAAAAATGTCGACGCCCATCAGCACCACTTGTATAGTCCACGTAAATAAAGCTTTTTTTATTTTGACTAGGGATTGCTATCCGGTTTTGTGGATTCGGCAACTTGACTCGTTTTCGGACCAACCGGATCGAATGAGTTGGTGCCGAATCCGAAAGCAAAAAAAGTGAAATACTGTATGTATCTAACGAAGCGAGTGCGTGACGTACGTAATAGTGACTAAGCATATAAAATCCAAAATTAATATAGAATATTTGAGGCAAACTGACGATACATTTTTTATGCCTAAAAATATCGTGTGACAGGAAATGAAAAAATGATGAGCCGAAGGAGCTGGAAAATCAAATCCTACAAGAAAAAAATAAAGGATCCAAACCAATATTTTAATTTTTATATAATTAATAGAAGAGAGATGAGAAGTGTTATGTTTGCTGTGTATGTGTGTGTGAATAAGAGTCATAATAGAAAAAAATTCAAACACACACATATTATGTTTGAGTGTACATGAAGGTGTTGTCGGGGGTTATTAAGAATATTTGATTTTAGTGTTATAAACATGACATGTAGGTATAAATTATTTGTCAACGATTGTACCCAGTAACGTACAGTTCTCACAAACGGGTTTAATGAAACCATCATCTCGTTACTAATTTCGCTAAGTTTACGTGCTATGTCATGTAATGAGTAATAAAGGAAAGGTACAGATATAATCTGCAGAAGTAACGATAACGCCCGATGCTCCTGTTGTTTAACGATAAACAACTAGCAATAAACAATATTACATTATGTTTATTACAATTCTGGGATCATTAGCATTTAAGACAAGATGTTCGATGAATGTTGAAAACTTGAATCAAGGCATTCTATTTTTACCTGAAACGCAACACTGTCCCTTAGTTTTTAATACTGTTAGAAACCTACTTAAGTACATTACTAAATAGTAAGTATCTATCTTACTAAAATTTTAACTTTTTAATGACCCCTAACAAAATCTCGGTCACGTCATTTTTCAAACTAATGCCTAAATTCGCATCGCAATCGAGCTACCTGTTCAAAAGTTATGATGTCAGCTAGACAAAACACGAGAAAACTTATAACACCCCTCTTTTTACATATACATACATATACATGATGACAGAGAGTATCGAATGCTAAATCTCAAGATTCTGCTGGGCGTACTCCACACTCATTATTCGTATTTTGAGTTCCTGTAAAATAAGAACATCAGTGCATTATTTTTCCCTGTAAATGTCCGGGCTCCTTTGTAAATAGACCATCTGCATTCCTGTGCCAGGCAGCTCGTAAACGGCGAGCATAGGC
The DNA here is from genome assembly GCA_002245505.1 of Calephelis nemesis. Classification (NCBI taxonomy): domain Eukaryota; kingdom Metazoa; phylum Arthropoda; class Insecta; order Lepidoptera; family Riodinidae; genus Calephelis; species Calephelis nemesis. The sequence continues at coordinate 105,430 of NJDD01000562.1, forward strand.
TTGCCGTCACTCACACCGTGACATCTGACTAGGTGGTAGAGTTTCGCAGCGACTCAACCGGATTGATACCGGATAGTCGGCGGGAATTTCTTACCATCAAGAAATCCGTCTGCTTGTTTGCCTTCCAATGTCATAAAAAAATGCACGAAGTACCTAATATGTTCGTCGGTTCAAGTAGTGAGTAACAGTGAGGGATTACAATAAAAAGAAACATCGGTCTAGTAGTAAACATTGAAAAAAGAAGGCCTGTAATTAAAATTACTTATCAGAATTACACCTCGGCACAAACTTTAATTAGATCCTCTACTTTTCCACAATAAGCCTTTTTGAATAGGTACTTTTGTTACACTAAAGCCAACTGGTTTACATTTTTATAGCATCAGCAGTGCAACATAAAATTATGTGGAATAAGTTTCGTATAACGTGGTACACTATCTTTACATAATATGGATATACAATTACTAGCTGCTCCGGCGAACTTCGTTTCACCCGTTCAGTATGGAAAATAATGAAGTAATATTTTTCCTATTTTTCCTGCAACTTTCCCGGCATTTCTTTTCATAAGAACCTTCTCCTGGTATTAACAAATACAATAAAAAAAGAATTAGCCAAATCGGTCCCGTCGTTCGGAAGTTATGCGCTTACCAACACATTTAGCGATTCATTTTTATATTATAGATTTAGACCAGTAATAGATATAATATGTGTATACTTTCGTAATGGCTATATGGGAGGTCTGACTTTCAAGCCGTATGTTTATTTCAAAATCTATAGAAATCAAATCAAATTTCTGAACGAAATCATATACCTGAGCTCAATCAAAGGTCAGGAGTGTTAAAGTGTCATAAAATAATATAAGACCATCGTTCCCGGGACTCGTAATTGGGGAGTTAGAACTCTGCGGGCGGCCGCTGCCGAATTCAACGGAAATTTTATTATGGCCTAATAATGATAATATTAATTTTATAATGACGACAGTCCGTATTAAGATATTGACAAAATATATTTAGTACAGTCGAATCCATAAATGTTTACCATGTCGAGTGTGTTGGTACATTTTAGCAAGTGCCAACGATGATTAGTGTCAATTATTTTTTTTAGCCAAAAGAGTCCTGGTATCATTAAAAAGCTACATACCAATGTGATTAAAATTTAATTCTATATTAAATAGACTTCGACAGGAATTTCAATCTTGCTCGGGACATTTCCCCGTGTCGACGTTTTAAACTCCCGTCACGAGTGGTCACCTACCTTAGATATTTAATTTAGAGAATGTACCGTTCTGTGAAGAGCGTGACACCGTGGTCCGTTCCCCACCTCAGCATGTTCTCGGAAATCGTAAAGAGCTCAGTGGTCGGTGGAGACGGCTGTATCATCCCACTTTCTATATAAATTCGTGTTTAACCCATTGCCCGTACATTTTATACATATGTACTTTCTACCTATAGAGGGTAAACCTATGATTATGTTGTTCATTTTATTTTATCTTCACGTTCATGTCCTCGAACAGGTGCCCAGATGTATAAACAGGGTACGCTTTTTTTGAATGGCTAATATGTTCCTAATCTTACGGATTTTATAACTTCACTGGACTTTAAACAGGGCACCCACGACTAATCGAAGGTACTTAGTCAGATACTAAGATGGGCAGCAAGCGTATCGCCAACCGGGCACTTATTCGATCCCAGGCAACGTTGTTTTCATTAGAAATTCATAAAACACATTTTGAGTTGCCCGACACGAAATCGTACCAGAAATCTCATGTAGTCCTAATGGCACCATTGGGCCATATGTGGTCTACATAGGATGTATTATTAATGTCGTTTTAATTTTATTGTTATTGTACTTTTTTATTTACCATAAGAATCATAAGGTTTATACTAAAAATAGGTTTAATCAGAAAGTTTTCATACTAACGTTTTGATGTGGATTGAATACGAAGTCTTTTTGTCTCTGTTCTAAGTACTTGGCAAATATTCTTTATAGAAACATAAAGAGTATAACATTTATTGTCTTTATGTTTCTCTTATTTTATAATATTGTTAACTCTTTATTATATAATATTTTTATAACTAATATACCTTGTATGAAAATGTAAATAAACTATTGCGTACAGATTTCAAATAGCAAATTTCAATTACCTTTCTCCAAGGAATGAATTAAAAAATACATCATTTTTCAAGCGAATACAAAATGTTTTCTTAGTGAACAAGCAACAAATAATTGAAGTACGCGAAGATAAATCAATGGCGGACTACGACATGGACTAAAACGCCACTCTATTTCCATCTCATTAAACAGGTTTGTTCCTATTGGTTCTTTACTTTAGTTGTCTTGTTAAAAACAGGTTGTGATGTACTTGAGGACGTTTCAAGACTTGTATAATCCAAATGATTGCTAATTTTCATTCACACATGCTATTCTCGGACTGCATTTTTTTTTATCTAACTATGTTATCTACATAATGTTTAAAATTATGAACGTATTTGTAACTATGAACGTGATGGCTGTATTGTTCGAAGGTAGAAAGAACTTAGTAATTTAGATTACTAGTTTTCATCCAAGTCCTCGCCTGCGTACTGACAAATTTTCTACTATTCTAATCACTAATCTATTCAGCTATATTACTATGAAGTTTCGTATATTCACATATCCTCACCAAGCCTCTTTCGAGGTAGATTGAAGGTATTGAATGACTAGTCACGATCTTAGTAGACACTTTTGCTTCAGCTTGATGCCAAGCTTCCTCCACATTAATTACTCTTTTCATCACGCCAGTTTTAAAGAGTCTACACACCACGTTCAGATAAACACACGAGTGATTTGGTCGTGAAATGTTAATCTACGTCTCTACGGGTACATACAATCATTTATTTTATTAATTTAATGACGTTTTGTCCTGATAGACATGTCACCGCAATAGTGCAACCTACCAATTCACATAGGTACATACAATATATCTTCACGACAAGTCCCTTATTCCCTTAACACGCATATTCCGAAAATAAATACCTTTTCTTTCTTTCAATTTCACTTCTTTTCGGATGTAACTCTTACAAATGAGGCCAGCGAGCGTTACACCACATATATTCTCAGCTCTAATTTCGACCGCATTTATCCTACTCTCATTCTTTTTCTGACATACCTAACTCTCGCTTCCATAGAACGTTGGGATAAGCACAGAATTATGTAAATAAAAACCTCGCTTTGAAATAGCTTACCCATGTGACGCATTCACATTGTATACCGTCTCTGTATTCATGCGCAATTCTTTCCAGATAACTGACCCAACGGAGCAAGCACTGATTTTGCACACAAACACTTTTCGTCAATCGCCCTCTCTGATTTTTCTATTGCGAATGCGTAAAGCGTAATACCACATATTTTGGTGGTCATGTACCTAATATCAACCGAGGTTTCCCTGGGTCTATCAAAAAAAGTCTATTTATATTTATGGAAAATATCGAGTCATAAGTGGAACACACCAAACGTGAGTGTAAGCAATGGAGTGTTGAATAGACAGTATATTAATATGGTACAGCGGTCAAATGTTAATCGGGTTTAAGTCGCTCGCATCGCCCACGAAGATCCATCACAATCGTCATTATTCACACAAATTATGTAATTTCAATAAATGAAACTTATTGAATAGTGATGAGCGTCGGTAGGCCGCGGCTGGACCCCTACGGAGAACCTGGTGGAACCCTCCATCATTTAAACACTGTAATTTTAAACATATCAAAACATTAACCATTACCATAATGTTTTTAATAAAGTTTGTGAGTAAGAATGAATACAAAAGATAATAAATAGGCATTTGTATTAATATTTAACAAACTTGCGTTATTTTACATATTATATTTGTACTTAAGATAGTACGTAAGATACTTTATATTTATAATTAAGTATAAGTACAAAAGTAGTCAACCTATTTCGATTTTAAACTTAAGAGCTACATTATTGATATTCGTTAAGTTATTTTCTAATACAACTAAAGGTAAAAAAGAAAAAGTTTGGCTAACTTTGTTATACAAAAATATGAAAAGTAAAATTGTGTATGAAAAAACACGAGCGGAAAAAGACGGGTGTTATAAGTTTTGACATGTTTGTGTTTGTGGTGTTCATTAGATACACATAAATAAGTTTTGTGGGGGTTATTGATTTTTTTTAAATTTGAGGTTAAAAATCTAACAATTACAAATGAACTTTAATTAGCAAAACACCAACAGTGAAGATGGTGAAATGTGTACCAAAGAGGCAAAGGGTTATGTCAGAGCTCATAAAAAATATTTAACTGGATTTAAGAGATTTTAATTGCCAGTTAAATGCATAGTAATAATACTTTTTGAAGCTACAGATATTTACATTCGAATTCTTTCACATCCTACTAAGAATCAGAAAAAAAATTTATTCACGTGGCCCATACAGCTGGTACCTACCAGTGCGCATCAACTTGGACTTGTTTTTTTTTTGAATTAATAATTAGAAAAAAAAGATATAAATTATAGTCTAATGTACTACAGCTCAAACAAAAATTATAACCGTTAAAATTAAATTGTAGCTGTTGCCTGCGTAGTTAATGTTCTCTCAGGAACATTTCTCGGGATAAAAACTATCCTATGTGTTAAACCAAGTTACCCTATATGTGTGTGCCACATTTTAATCGAAATCGGTTCAGCAGTTTTTGCGTAAAGGAGTAACAAACATACAAACTTTCACATTTATGATATTATCTAATAGGACAGTGCAATATTGAAGCGTCTATTCCCAAGCAAGTTCGTCTTCCAAATACCTACTTACTTTGAGATTTTATAATAGCTATCATGTTATATTCATACATGTTTTAAACTTATTTAAAGGTAGATCTCTAACAACACTGGGCAGCTTATTGTAGAAACGTAGGTATACAATTGACCCAAAAAGGATTTGCTAATTTTATGGAGACGAGTTGTATACCTACTGCTACTTAGACGATTTTTATTATTCGTATTTACATAGCGAACATCACATTGTTTTGTAACCATAAAAAAAAAATTTAACGTACACTAAATTCTCATTTATATCTGTCATTTTTTTCAGAGGGAATAATTTACATTCAAATTATAAATAGCTCTAATAAATATTACATAATAAACATCGGTTAATGTTCTTATTTTTAAGTACTTATAAATGCTGCTAAAATAAACCTATTTTCCAACTTCTCCATATGAAGGGCCCCATTGTAATGCAATATCAATCGTAATAATAAAAAAGTGGATTCAACCTGATCCAGTTTAGATCCATTCAGGTGAACATTGGTGTCTACCAGCATAACATTAGGGATTGAAAATCGAATATACTAAGTACGATTTATTACAAATTAAAAGAAATGTTTAACCCTGTACACGACGTGCATACATTTTCGCCTTTCTTACTCGACTATGCCTCCATTATATCAGTGGTCTCCTTCGTCGTGTTTCGCTAAGGAACATTTATACCTGCTCGAAACAATTATTTGAGTCCAGTTATGTCGTTTGGTTTAATTAGGATGAAGACATTTTTTAGATGGACCTCCGAATCGATCATTCATTCGGGGCGAATGTAAAACGTCAAAAAAACGTCCAAACGCAACAGCGTCACACTTATCAAAACAATACAAAATGTAGAATGTTGTCGATAAGGATCGCGGGCACGACAAGCCTCTAAGTCCATTTTTTTAGGTTGACATCGCGCTAATAATACTCATGAGAAAAATGCTCGCTGGACCCCCGTCATCTTCCTTTTGTTTTTAATTTCTACCTCAGTGGCACCAATTAAATGGGCTCAACTCGAGCGAGCGCACCTTCGTATTTCACCTCCGCTTCATTTAAATATGTAAAGCATTTGGGATCGTATTATTTTATTTATACAAATGCAATATTTATATATTTATTTTGGGGAGGACGTCATTTATTGTGACATATGCCGATGTTGCGTCCTTCTCAGTATCAACATAGTTAACGCGCTGGATACTCCAGCGTCCCATTTAACTTTGAGGTTATCTGTTTTACAGTTTTATAGGTCTTTTTGTCCGCTCGCGTCAGGACGCGTGTGGCTGCGCTCTTTGTTGTTTTCTCGCCAGCTCTTATCTTGAACAAGATTGCTCGTTTTTAAATGAAGTTATATCGTCCCAATTGAGTAACAGACTACGGAGGCGAGGCGAATTTTTAATTAGTTTCCGAAGATAGAGAATTTTAAGGAGGAATGCGGGAGACGTGTTGGGTGTGGAGTTTTTAATTGAGATGTGAAAGGAGCACTCTGCAAGTTTATTGTTTTTAGGTTATTGGTAAGCAAGTTTAACAGAATAAAATAGTATGATAGTAGAAGTACTATTCTACATAAATACTTATAACAAATGTTAATACTTATTTAAAATTACTAATTTTAGAACACAAAGTAGATAGAATCGTATTAATATTATAAATGCAAAAGTTTGTATGTATGGATGTATGGATGTTTGTTACTCTTTCACGCAAAAACTACAAAGCCGATTACGATGAAATTTGGTATGTAAGTAGCTGACAACCCAGAATAATATATAGGCTACTTTTTATCCCGGAGTTCCCGCGGGATTGGGACTTACGCGGGTGAAACCGCGGGGCGCAGCTAGTATACCATAAAGCAACGTACAAGAAGGTTTTCGCTTCATTTAAAAATCTCGCTATTGCTTAAAATATTTTTTTGAATTCTGACAAACCTTGATTGTAATCGATCATACTTACTTACTACACTGGCTTAGTTTCCCAAAGTTGGTCTTGGACTCAGAAACAAGAGCTTTCTCATGATTTTTAGAAGAAAAAGTTCGCGCAGGTCATCATCCACTCTATCCCTCCAGCGATACTTGGGTCGCCCCCACTGGTCTTCTACCACTAGGTCGACTAAAGTACGCGATCTTTACACTACAATCTTCTCCCATTCGCTTGAAGTGGTACACCCGGCGAAGTCGGTGAGCTTTAAATTCACCAATGACGTTTAGTTGTGCTACCAGCTCTTCAATCTAGATTTCTATGCGAATAAACAGACCAAAAATTAGCTAGAATTCTGTATTGAACAAATTCGATTTACTTTCCATATTTGAAGAATGAAAAAAATATAAAATAAATTTCTGAACAATTTTATAAAATTTAAGAAGTAGATACACTTTTAACGCGTAGGTACTTACCTAGGCATATTATATTTTCACACGGGCCAAGCCACGCGCAATGACTTGTTTATTAATTAAACGTAGATACATAAAAGATTCTTGCATCAGCTATAAAAATAATCATAAATTACATATCTAAATGGAATTTCCAAGATATGTATATGCCGAATATACTACTCCCTAAATCACAAAATACACAGGTAGTCTATTTTGTGCCGTAATTATAAAACAACCGCTTACTTTGTTACTCGCCTTTTTATTTGAATATGTATAAAAAAAGAAAACTTTGAAGAAATAAATGTAAAGTTTGTCAGTTTCTATGACATATGTAACAAAATCATTGCATTGACAAGTAAAATTATAATCCTAAGAATTTCTAAAGATCTTGAATACAGTATTGTAGTCTTTGATCTTGAATATATACAAAATGACGGAAGTATTGCCAATGGAGTCCAATCCTGAAATAATGAACAAATACCTGGAGAAACTGGGAGTTCCCAATAAGTGGCATATAGTAGATGTGGTGAGCTTGGAAAATGATGGTTTAGATTGGGTACCGCGGCCAGTTTTAGCTGTCATTTTGCTTTTCCCACTCTCTGAAAACTACGAAAAATACAGAATCCAGCAGGAAAACGAACTTTTAAGCAAAGGTGAGCAGGCTCCTCAAAACATCTTTCACTTGAAGCAAATTCTAAGCAATATTTGCGGGACAGTCGCCTTAGTTCACAGTGTTGCCAATAATACTCATTTTATCGAACTAGAAGAAGGTCCATTGAAAATATATTTGAAAGACGCAAGTGGGTTGAATGCGTCAGCCAAAGGTGCGCTTCTAGAAAATTCTCAAGCTATTTTGGATGCATACAGAGATGTAGTAAACGTTTTTGAGGAAACAGAAGCGGATCTTACACCGAATAATCACTTTGTTACATTTATTCATAAGGATGGAACACTTTATGAACTTGACGGGCGTAAGGCGTTGCCCATAAACCACGGGCTTACAACTCCAGAAACACTGCTAGAAGATGCTGTAAAAGTAATCAAACAGTTCATAGAGCGAGAACCGAATAATATTGGCTTCAACGTAGTGGCCCTTGTCTCATCTTAAGCAGTTGGTTTTACTTTCATAACAATTTTTGTCATAATTATTAGTCTGATTATTTTTATGATAAAATTATGTTAGACGTCCTTATCGACATTTCTAATTGATCTGCTAAAAATATAAATTTTTGTTTTAATGTGAAGATTTCTTCATTGCGTAAGATACACCGATATATTTGTAAATAAATATTCCTAGACAAATTTTGTCTTAACTAACTCTAAAGTAAGCAAATTAATGCTTGTGATACAGGTGCTAATCTACGGTAATAACACATAACAATACTTAAATAAGATATTGAAATTAATAAACACCCAGACCCAGATATACAGACATCTATTATAGTTGATGACACACATGTCTGTCCCCGTCGGGAATCGACCCGACTCTCGCGGTTGATCGGTGACATTAGGCGTGTAGGTACGCTAAGATCTCAACCAACGAGGTCAAATATAACGAAGCGGAAAATGCTACGTTACCAACCTAATGTACCCACTTCCACTTCAATGTAGTCACTTCCTTTTTTTGTAGCCACTCTTCAGCATTCTTCAATGCTCGTCAGGATAGATATAAGCTCTTCAATCATAAAAAATAACTGTCCCTAATTAATATCGCAAAACATATAATAAACAAATAAATATTCCTGGACGACAAGTTACACGAATTGAATCTAACCTAATATAATAGCAAATTATATGCTTGTGTTACGGGTGTTAGTCAAGGATAATAAAACAGAAATACTTATTTAGATACCAGAATAAATGTAATAAACAGCCAGCCCAGGAAATGCAGACATCTAAATGTTCATCACACACATGTCTGCTCCCGTCGGCAATCGAACCCGATCCTTGCGGTTGGTCGGCGTAATTAGACGGTTGATAATGAACACGCACATCCTAATAAACATTCAAATAAATTTATATCATAACTAGGTAGTATAGTGAAAATATAACAGCAGTATCGGTACGTGTCGACCCCATCGGCCGCTCGAGGTATTCGTGTACCTAATTAAGTAACTGGATTCTTTCACAAGTACAATCAGTCGTAACTCGGTTTTAATTGTTGCTGTGCAGTTTACCCGGATTTATACCATCGTCTTACTTATTCCTGTAAACAAAGCGTCAGTGCTTGCCATTGTCATTTTTCCGTGCTGGAGTGTATGGGGTAGCCGGTAGACTTGAATGGGTACGTAATCTAAGACTACTATTTATGCTATCTGCTTAAGCGTAGAGATACCCGCTTGTTCGCCATTTTGTAATGTAAAAAATACAAAATAATTATACACTTTTCCAAATAACACTTACTTTGCCACAGTACACTTTATTTAACAGTATGTTACATTCAATACAACTCAATCGGTTTCATTTTGTATAGCAGCATCAGGGCTTCTCAACTGAACATACTCAAATAAAACTATTTTGCTGTAATGTTATGTATTTGTAGAGTTGATATATTTACTCATGGTTTTTGGTCATAAATACATTAAATAAAATATCTACAATAAAATTTAAAAAAAGTAGGCAATTTTAGTTATATTTAGTTGCTGCGCAAAACCAAACCGGTTGGCTTAAGTATAATATGAAGTGTTTAATTAAGTAGGTATATTGTGGCAAAGTACATGTGATATTTGAAAAAAATATGTATACAATGGAATTCTACAAAGTGTCGACGATAAAGAACCTACTCGGATAATTTGGAGAACCTAAATGTGGAACAATCATTTTACATCCAGTGTTTGCCTTCCTGTAACAGCCAACGTTAAAGTTCTCCCTTATTAAGGCGTCAAATTTTGTCAAACATTCTTGATGCATCGAGGGCAGTACAAAGAAGCATTGTTATAATTAATTACCAAATCGAAATACACGATATATCGTTCCGAAGATATCTTCAAACTAGATGTTCTATTTTATGTTTGTTTATATAAAACTAACCATTGACTTTTGTAGTTATTTTTACCATAGGAACCCGTTGACACATCAGGGTAGAAGAAGGCTATTTGCTTCTCCAAAGTCTAATAAAATAATGTCAAAATCTATTATAACCGTTTCAGTAGTTTTGTCGTGAAAACAAAACTTACAACCAGGAACCCACGACTAGGAAAAGATACGATGTCTTACAATGTGATAGGTGGCAAACTTATCGACAACCGGGCACATATCCAATCCTGAGCAACGTAGTTTTAATTACAAACTAGAAAATTAAAACACTTGTATCTTTTTGTTGTCCGACCCAGTAATCGAAGCCAAGACCTCTTTAAGTCAAAGTAATTTATCGCCTCTATTTTTAAGTAGTTGGTGTTGAACTTACAAATATCCACTGTAGTTTAAGAAGGGATTAGTAAATTCTCAGGACCTTTCTCGCGTTATATACCTAATCTACTAGCCACCGAATACTTTGTGTTAATTAATTATTTTGCCAGGCATTAAGTTTTTTAATACTACCTCTCTTTGAAATTAACAAGTACCTCCTTTGTACCTATTGAGTACCGGACCGGACGTATATACTACACTTATATATCATCAGTGGTAAACAAAAAGTTTATCTATTAAATACACTGCCAGGGAGCCCAAAGCAGTTCGTTATATTTTGGAAAAAGAAGGAAGTCTCCTTTTGTTGTTATGGATAGGATGGATGGATATGGACCTATACTTGCAAATAATGCATTCATACACTAAAATAAGTACAGTGACAATATTAATAATGAAAAAATAATAAAATATATCCCTGGATAAATTAGGCAAACATACTTTGTTAACTTCTGATTTTTTTATAAGGTGTTAGTTAACGATAATAATATTTGGGTACCAGTAAACCTACAGCCGTAGACCTTAGGTACACAAATGCTTGTCCCCATCGGGAATCAAACTCGAGGATTGTGCTAGTTCGGTGGAATTACACGAGTAAGATGAACCTTGAACCATTTTGTCTGACTCATAAAAATATTTTATCAATATATCTTATTTAAGTCTAAATAAAAGGAAAAGTTTAAAAAAATTCAATTCTATATCAGATGCTTATAGTCTAATATCAATTAATTACCTATTACTTTACTATAACTAGCAGCACCGGAGCTATAAGTTGTCTTTAAATAAATTTAACTTTTAAGGTAACTGCTACCTATGTTATTTTAATGTAAAATTAAATTTAGGTTACAGCTCGTAGATTTTACTTTTTTAGTAAATAGTGAAAATTCTATTTCATATCTTCGGATATATTTTAGAAGTTGTATTCAATGTACGACAGGGGTGTGTCTGATCGCCGACGTACTGACTTCCTTCAATTATGTTCCAAGACCGCTTATTATTTCGAAAACCACTCTATAAATACAATAATCGAAGCATGACAACTCGCCGACGGCTCTATATTTTAAGGTGTAGGCGTTTTAAGATCACTTTCCATTTCAAATCAATTTGTGGTTTCTTCGATTATTCAATATATAAATATAGGAACAGCTACAACAAAATGTAACACATTAAAATGTATTTTTAATTGTAATACGGAAGCCAATAACTGAATTATCTTAAATTTTGTAAATCAGTAACGGATTGTTTTTAAATTTCCCATTAAGATCAACCACCTCAAAAGATGTTTATCTATTTAATTGTATATCAACTGTTGGAGAATCAATTCAAACATATAAGGACAAACCAAAATGTTCACAATGGGAGGAAATACACTACCATCAAGCATCGCACACGCTAGGTATTTAGTGAAAAATTAACATTGTTGGTGACTATAGGCGGCGCGTTTTATCAGTACTTTACTTACTTTAGTTACCTTCTTTTACGGGTCATAGTTTTAGTTATTAAAGGCAACATATGTTAAAAATATTTGATGTCTATAGGCGGTGTGTGATTTTAATCCTTAATCAGTCCTTTTGTACTCTTTACAAAAATACTGTAAACAAGACAACTGCTTCTACTTTCAAATTATGTGCCAAAAAGGCATATACTATATGTCAGCATTAATTAATACTATACAAAAAAAAAACAACCAAGTCCATCTAAATATTTATTTCGTCCATATTGCCATTACTTTTGCTCTTCATACATTTTACAGTATAGTCTTACACATACACTTTTCCGCTATAATTTGTACTCAACAGTAATTTGGCGATTCGAATGTTTTGGCCTAAGATTGCAATTTTATAAGCTTTTATGTGAATATATAAATACAGATCATCGTTATCGTTACATGACTACGGACCCACTTATGCTTAACTCTATCAATGTTACAAAATTGTATTAATCATATTTTCTTAGAACATTTAAATAAATAATAAATTTATATAATAAATAATATGTATATACTTTAAATAAAAAAAATACTATAAATGTTTAATCCGATACTTGTAAGTAATTGTAAAAATAATACATTTTTTGTTAAAAGCATATTAGAATCTATACTTGCTGTCGTCGGCACTTGGTGGAATTCCATTGTATACACAATGTAACATCCAACCAAATAAGTATTGAACGTTAAATTAAAACGATCTTTTTCATCTTTAGTTTCAAAGCCCTGATGATGCTGTAAAAAGTGAAACCGGCTGGCTAGAAAGTAACAGAAAGTGTTAAATAAAGTATATTGTGGATAAGTACAAGTGTTAACTACAAAAAAACGTGTGTAAAAAACATATTACTTTTACAATTAACTGATGACATAAATAATAAACTGAAACTGAAATTACAAATTCGTTTGTAATTTCAGTTCGCCATGTAGTCATTAAAATTAAGAGGTCCAAAATGATGTGTCCTAAATTAATGTATTTATTTTCATTATATTTTTTTTGTAAATTCAGACCGTTTAAAACAGAAAAGCAAATGTTTAAAAACTTTTCAAAATTAAATCTTCTTACTAAACGCTTTTTGCCGCTTTGCTCTTTATTTCATAGTAAAATGAAGCGTTCTCATTTTAAAATTAATATTTTTATGAATACTTCTTCCACGTTTACAATTTTAAATGAAACTCTTGCTAATTAAAAATCAAAACATCGACATTCACCGAATGCGACAACGTATTTGGTGAATGTCTGTGGGCGTGTTCAGCATTTTCGGTCATTTGACTCGAGTTTGACCTACATAAAAAACAATGCATTTCATTTTACTAAGCTCAAGTTGTTAAAGAATATTAGTGTTTCAAATTGCTTAAGTTTATTACTCACACTACATTGAAATAACCGTATATTTTAAAATTTTCTTATAGTTTAAGACTAATTATTGAAAAAAAAAATTATTTGTAATATTCACAAAAACACACGCTCAGTTTAAATCAAAATAACTACTAAACGACAAAGTTTTAACTCTATCAAAACACAGCTCAATCGTCAATATTTTATATTACGCTAATTAAAATGCAAATTATCGACGAATGTGACAATGAAAATAACCTTTTTGTCGCTAATAATTAAAATTTTATCGTAAAGCAAGAGAAACATTATTGTTAATAATTTGATGGCATGGCAACATTTGTAAAAGTATAACCACAATTCTTTTTTTATATTATTTTTTTTATATATATGCGGCCCACACTCCCGTTAAATAGTGTCAATTTTATTATTGCTAGTTATTGCCCCACTCTTATTAATATGATGGAATATGGCGAAATAAATCTACCTAACATCACCTGAGATATGCAATACAAAAATAGCCTGGACATATTTTTGGTAGGATTACAATAATACTACTAACTATTGAGAAATTCTTAACAAATATTCACGATAATACAATAAATTCAATATTTAATATCAGTCAAATTACAAAACTATAGATACTAAGGGTAACTCATCTAAATTGTAAAGACACCGTTTTAAAAAGAATTCGTTTTGTAACGACCTTAATTAGATCTATAATATGTTTAATATTTATTTATATGACCTTTTCTGAAGTGAAGATCAATCATAACCTCAGAATATTTTTTTGATACTGTTCTGAATTTCAAGTTTAGAAACATTACAAAAACATTTTTGAGTCTTAGCGCTATCGAGAGAAAAGGTGTTCGTAGTTTTTCGTAGTTATGGAATTTTGTGTTTATATTGAGTGAAATCAGACAATTTTGGTGACCTACAATTGTACAATTTTGTTCAGTGAAAGTGTATAAATAACTGAGTGTATCATGTATTTCCTCGTTGCCGTCAAATCTCACTATATGAGCTTGAGTAATGAAGCCACCGCTTTACTCAGACCCTGACATCACTTTCTTTGACGACTTATGGCCAATTTTAAATAATTTAAACCCATTTTTGTTAAATCAGGGAACTTGATGCGAATTTTAGCTTGACTAATGGCAAATGGTAACACTAGTGCCAAGACTAAAGAAACTTAAAGAGCTTTTTTATTGTTTACTGTATGCCAATGCTTATTTTTTTAGAAAGCACAACTATTAGATAAAAAAACACATTTTTATTGATTACCGTCGGCAGCTACAACTATTTGATATACGTAGCTAAGAAATACTTATTCAAAGAAAAGCAGGAATTTTAGGTTTTTGGTAAGGAAAAAGGAAGTAATACAATATATATATAAAGATATGACCTTCACATATATATTCTTAAAAATACAGAGTTCCAAAAAGTAAGCCTAATAAACAAAAGCCTTCACCTTTTTGAGAACCACAATTTCTCCAAAATCGCTTTGAGTTATATTTAAGACACGAATAGCCTCAGTGTTGCGAAGAACCGTGTAACTAAACAAGTTTATTGTAGATGAGAAAATATGTTTCATCTAGAATAATAATTATTGAAGTTTTAAGTATGTATGTAGATAGCAATGGGAGGAAGGGATGTTTATAAAGCACATGTTTAAAATCCAAAATTATAAGTTACCTTTAGCAATAATAAAAAGACAGAACCTAGTAACAGATCAATCTGTTTGGACGTTCATCTTTGGACTTTATTTGAAATTAGCATTCAAATTTTTTGATTGGCCTTGTATAGATAAAAATATCTTTTTAAAACGATGTCTACAACGTTAACATTTCACTACTTGATTAAAACACAAATTCATTATTACTATAATAATAGGATAATACGAATACAATACAGTTACAATATTATGAATGTATCATAGTTGTTCGTTGGAAATGTAACGCTATCACCGAGGACTTAAAGCTAAAAATCTAACATGGAAAATATCACTTGGTTATTGGAAAGACAAAGTGTAATATACCAAAAATTGATTATTAGTGAAAAAACATTTAATTTTAATATAAGGAGATCAAAAATTTAAAGCAAAAATTTTAAATGCTGAAATTTTAAATTTGAAAATACTTACTTTACATACTTTTCTTAGCAAATATCAATCATATTTTTTTAATACAAATTGCCAAAAACGTATATACGATCTCTCTATGCAAATAAATTAATTATTAAAATTGCACTATATTTTTTAAAACAGTGTGAAAATTAATGGGATAAATTTATTAAAAAATGCATACTTTTGTACTGAAATTATGTTAGGTACCAAAAAAAATTGTACGTTTTTATTTCAAAGTTTTAGGCTTAAAAACTTTCTAAATAATACAAATAAAGTAAAGTATAAAATATATAATCTCAAAATATGTTTAAAAAAAAGCCAATATGCTTTTTTAAAAATCAAAACGTTGTTATCTTATTTGATTTTATTGTTTTAAATTATTATAATTAATCATCGTCATTTCATCAAGCATTAATTACATAACAAACATAAAATTATATGTACCCAAAATTAAATATTTATTTCTTATTTAGATTTTCAAAATATATGTTTACAAATGGGTAAAATGGCACTAATAGCTACATAGTTAAATAAAATGTAAATAGTTTTAAAATTCAAGAGTAATTAATCAGCATTATTCACAGTTTTCATAGTTTTTTGACTCTTTTTTGCTGTGGTGCTTCCACAATTCTCAAAAAAATACTATTCAAGAAGCCTGTTTTTAATATTGTAAAAAAAACTACAGCAGTATAAAATGTAAGAGTTAAAAAGTTGTAAAGTTGTATAAAAATGTTTTTAAAATGTAATAAAAATCCATTAGTTTCAAAATTGCATTAAAATTTAGTCTGTAAATTTTAATATGGCCCCAGTAGAAATTAACATCACACACGCAGAAAAATAATAATAATAAGTATTACAATAAAAGAAAATTATGCATATAAGTAATAGTGTAAGAGTAATAACACTATAGTAAATTATAACAAATGTTATTAAAATGGGTGTGCCAAAGTTCACCTAAAATATCAAATCCGGTAATTGGAACTACGAAGATGTTCTCCTTACAATTTTTCATCTTAACAATCACAATTTTTAATAACTGTTTTACTATTATTTGTTTTCCTATATTTTCTCAACATAACAACCTTCTACTCTAATATTGTATGAGGCGCTACACTAATATTTGAAACCGTATTTTTTTATTCACATTTGTTTTTAATTATTACAATCAACGTTATTTACTTTGAAGTAGAAGGAGTTAAAACATATTTTTTGTTAGTCGTATCAATAGTTACAAATTCCGGAAATAAGTAATACGAACATCGTCGGTAGTACCTACTACTGTTAATGATAACTTAAGTATGATCAATTTTAGGAAGAGTGATCATTCCGATTACAAATCGGTAGGAAGAACAATTTCGGGTAAGAATTATAGTCAAGACAACACAGACACTAATATCATAGCTGTTTAAAAAATATTTAACGCCTACATTTATTAAAATAGTATATTTTAATAGATGTGTTACTGATTTGCTTATACCATTTAAACAGGCGCTTTCGTAATGCAGTTAATGAAGATTCATCAATTTATGAAGATTTCTATAATAATTGAAACTGACTACTTTTCTAATATCTAATATAGCTTGCTGACTATCTATAGCGGTAATTCTCAACCTGGGACGGGAGCCAAATGTGGCGCACCGGAAATGTGTTGTTTCCGGTTGTGTGAACTATATAAACGTTTGTTGCCTGTGCAAAAAAAAAGTTGATTACCGCTTTTTACAGATCGTTTCAATATTTATGTAAGAAATGCGATATATACCAATTTCAACAACCTAAACAATATAAGGGATTTTGTTTTAGAGCCAGCTAGTCGCTGTTATTTTTAATAATCATAGTCAAAAACCCTTACTAGCGCATATCTTACTGTAAAGGATATAAAAGTAGCCCATAGTCGGTACCTGTGTAGTACACAGTGATATTGTGACACTACAGAAAACATCAGAATTTTATCTCATATTTCTGTATAAACTAATTCTCAAATTCAAAAATTGTAATAAAAGTTAATTATAGGTTTCGATAGTTAGTTTTTCTACCAATAAAACCTTTTTATTATTATTGAATGCGAAATACAAGTTTACATAAGATCCTTTGGCAAGGAGCTGCACAAATCATAAATTATATCTAAGTGAATGGACTTCAGTACAATTACCATACGTATTATTAATAAATATTAGAAGATATTTATTCGAAAATAAATAATTGATACGTTGGTGAGCTTCAACATCTTAACATTATTAGTGTTTGACTTCTTCGATTGAAATTTAACTTTACAAAAAACATTTACTCGCGTTACACCGATTCTACATATTCATACATTTTGTAGTAAAATATAACGGAGAAAAACCATAACGAATTACATTTTTAGAACGTAAATTGAAGACATCAAGTTGCATTGTTAAAAACCAAAAAGAGCCACCGTTGCAAGACCACTCCGAGATTTAAAATATTAAAATGAAAAAATGGTTTTTTGTTTTACATTAAACTAACCTTTTTTATCGTTAAAATCCATTTTAAACGAGTTTTAAGACAATTATTTTATGTTGTTTAAGCCAACGTATTAGCTTATGGATGAGTCGAACGAAAAAAAGAAGTATATCAAATAAATTATTGTTGTAATATAATTGTAACATATTTGGGATTTTGTACCTTGATTAGCGCATGAAAGCGATCACACGGTGCCTCTTTTCCTTCATAAATGCATTTTTTCCGCACATTTATAAAACTGTACGTAACTTTTATATCCAAATCCTACGAATAAGGAAACTATTCGTAGCCTAAATGTGATCAAATTAAGAGTACTGGCTATAATCTTGTTGAAAAGAGAGTTTTTATTCAAATTTATTGAATAAAAGTATGTCATACTTATGTTTACGTACGTACGTAATGTTACGTATACGTAAAATATGTTTGCTAGCATTGTGATTCCCCATTTTCGTGGTGTCCCGAGTCGAAGCTGCTGAGGTGTCCGAGGCCTTTAGGGGGGATGGGAGGAGGCGTTTCCCCCTCTTCCACGTGCAATGGCTCAGACATCGAGATTATTTCTTCGTAGCGTAACGCTTCCACTAAATCTAGATCTGGGATTAAGAAAAACATAATTACAAAAATTATCATCAACATCATAAAAAATAGAATGAAATGAGAATACACAAAAAAATATTTTATAGTTCTAGTAGAGAATTTTGCTTTTACCTATTTGTTTTTGTTGAACATACTTAACTACACATATTATTACGACACAAGTGATGATCTCGATGTGTAACATTTTTTTTTTATAATCTAACATTTTTTACATTAAATAAACTTATAATTAATGTTTTGCGTGTTTTCATACGAGGTTCGATTGCAAAGAACTCGGCTTTACACAGATTTCAAAGACCAAAAAGATTTCAAAACGAGTGCAATACATAGTTTTGATTTTATAATTTTTTCAACAAAGAAATTGGACCTACTATCTGCTAATGGAGCAAAATCGAACAGCGTGTCGTCATTAAGTACCATGGGAAAGGGCTATCATCGAAAGCCATCCATGATGATATGGTCAGTACATTAGCGGATTCTGCTCTGTCTTACTCATCCTTTTTTTTATGTTATAGGAAGGCAAACAAGCAGACGGATTTCCTGTTGGTAAGAAATTCACGCCGCCTAGAGACACCAAAGGTGGTAATGGTGTGTTGCCAACCTGAGGTCGGGATGTTAGGCCTCGAGCAAAAGTAAGTTTACCGGCTACCTTACCCTCCGAACCGGAACACGTCATGACGTTATGGCGGCAGGAATAGGTAAGGCGGTGGTACCAATCCGGGAGAGTCGCTGCCAAACTCTAATACATAGTCGGATGTCACGGTGTTAGTGATGGTAAGCCTATGCTCGCCTTTTACGAGCTGCCTGACAAGGAAGGCAGATGGTCTATTCTACAAAGGAGCCCGGACCAACACGGGGCAAAAACGTCAAAAGTCGTCAAAAACTGGAAAGCAGAATTCAAGCGACAAAGAAAGTGGAAAGATGAACCCAGATCTGGAAGGCCTTCGAAGTCCACTACTGACGAAAATATTAAAAAAGTACTTAAAGAAAATATTAAGAAAGTACTTAAAGATTTAATTGTAGGAGACCGCAGATTAAAATAAGAGAGATAGTCGAGACAATAGTCATCTCTTACGAACGAACTTAAAATATCTGTCAACGTGTGGAGACCTACACAGTGTCTGCGAGGTGGGTGTCATATTGATGAATTATGAGTGATTGATTATCTTGAAAGGGGTCAGACTACAAACTCTGATTTCTACCGTGTCATGCTACGTCGTTTAAGAGAGGGAAAAAAGGAAAACGTCCAGGAATGCTCAGAATAAAAGTCCTGTTTCATCAAGATAATGCCCGAGTTAATGGTTAAAATACAATGAATAATGATTAAAATATGGCTTCGAAATATTTCCGCATCCACGTTATTCACCGGATCTGGCACCGTCAGACTACTTTCTGTTTCCTAACCTAACAATGTACTTGGGAGGTCAAAGATTTTCGACAAATGACGAGATCAAAACGGAATGATCAAAACGAAAGCAGTAGACGCGTATAGGAACCATATTTTTTTTTTCTAGCTGTCAAAATTATTTGAATGGGAGATGGCAAAAGTGCTTCGAACTTGACGTAGAGATGTGGGCCGATTTTGACGCCGGAGTATAGTTCATTTGCCGGCCATATGTGTTTGTGTTTATACGTACCGTGGCTGTCAGCGTTGGTGTAGAGATGTGCGTCAACGCTGACGCCGGAGTCTCGCTCGTCCGCCGGCCATACCTACTCGTGTGTATACGTACCGTGGCTGTCAGCGTTGGTGTAGAGATGTGCGTCAACGCTGACGCCGGAGTCTCGCTCGTCCGCCGGCCGCCGCCGCGGTACTGCCGGCGCCTCACCCCACGCGCGCCTCTCGCCTGCGGCAACACATACATTACACCTTAGGTATTATTACATCAAGATTACGTGTAACTTATTTATTTTAACCAGCAAATCATACAGCAATAAAGTTAAAAATCTGGATTTCCAAAATAATAGGTAAATAATACCTATTCACAGTCACCTCCGCCCACAAACATCCGCAACACCAGGAGTATCACAGATACGTTGCCGACCTTAAAGAAATGAGTGCGCTCTTTTCTTGAAAGTTCCTAAATCATAAACCTTTGGGAATGCCCTCGGTTAATGATTCCACTAAGAAATGCGGGGTAAGAAATGTCTTCGGAATCGCACAGTTGTAGATCGCAACGCATCAAGATGATGGGCATGATACCTTAAGCTCTGACGCCGATGTCCGAAGGTGAAAATCAGAGGCTGGAATTAAACCAAACAATTCCTCAGAGCATTCCCCATGATAGATGCGGTAGAGAACACTGAGTGACACAACATCTGTACGCAACGCCAAGGAATCAAGCCGATTGGTAATTGCCCACTCATTGACAATTCGAGTTGCTCTACGTTGAATGCGGTCAAACTAAAGGAGCTGGTACTGTGGAGCCCCTTCCGAGAGTTGAGAACAGTACTCCATGTAAGGCCGAATTTGCGCTTTGTAAGCGATGGGTCGGTTTAAAATTTTTTAGAAGCTATTTTAGCTTTCTCCTCCAGATGACCACGAAATTGAACATCACTCGAAATGATAACGCCGAGTATACCAATGCAGGCTGTAGCAGTTAGGGAAACGCTCTCAAATCGAAGAGATGCGACAAAGGGAGTCTTTTTAGCGGAAAACAAGCAAACTTGTGTCTTACTAGGGTTAAACTGCACCAGATTCTGCTGGGCCCCAAAATGAAATTTCAGAAAAAAGATTGTCAACTTTAGACAAAAGTTGTTTTCCAGCTCACGATGACATGTTCGCGAGATATATTACGACGGCCAAAGTATAAGGCTTCCCCAGTAGTGTCGTGTGCATAGAATGAGTGTTACTATTTTGCAACATGTCGTTGATATGCAGAAGAAACAAAGTAGGAAAAATCACACAGCCTTGGGGAACACCAGCATTGACAGCTTGATGCTACGTCCAGTCAAAAAACTCCATCCATGTACATAATTTCTCAGTAAGACCGTACGAAGGAAACTTCGATAGAAGCGCCTTGTGCCACACGCGATCAAAGGCTTTCGCTATGTCCAAACTGACAGACAATGCTTCTCCCTTGCTTTCGACTGCTTGCGTCAATCGGTGTGTTAAGTAAACCAAAAGATCACCAGCTGAACGACGGAAACCGTATTGACGAACACTAAACAGCTGGTGCTCCTCTAGGTACCTTAAGAGCTGGCAGTTTGTTATGGATTTCGAGACTTTGGAAAACAAGGAAGTTATAGCAATGGGCCGGTAATTGGACGGATCCCAGCGGTTACCTTTTTTAGGGATCGGGCGTACTAAAGCGGTCTTCCATGAATTAGGTATAATGCCTGATGAATAGAAGAGCCGGAAGAGTCGCGTTGAAACCGGTGCTAGCTCAGGAACACACACTTTAAGCACAATCGGAGGGGTATCATCGAGCCCACACGACTTGTTGACGTCCAATGAAATAAGTGTTCTACGCACTGAACTCTGCAGAAACTTTGTTTCTGGTAAAGACACTTCACACCGTGGGATGGTCGTTAGCGTGTTTTAATGGTAATCTAAAGTCAAGTTGGAAGCAAAAAGGGAGCATAGGAGTTCGGCTTTTTCTCTCGCAGCACGGGCCAGCGAGGCATCACTCCGATATAAAGTTGGCTTCGCGAAATTTCCTTAGACAGCCTTGGCGAGAGACCAAAATGCTCTTGTTCCCGAAGGTAAGCGGGCTATTTTCTCGCCAATTCTGCCAATGTGCTCGGACTTTGCCTTGGAAATAGCTCTTTTGAAAGACCTAGAGACAGAGTTATACTCCTTTTAAATCGAGCTGGTGTTTTTGTCGCAAGGCTTCGCTGCCGTTGCCCAGAGCTGGTACCATTTTCGCTTATGGCTAAGTGACGTCTTACAGGGACGAATAAACCACATCTGGCATTTCCCACCAACAGGCGTACGAACGTGAAGAGTACGGAACATAAAGTTCCATACCCTGCAGCACCACATCAGTGACAGCATCAGCAACGATGTCTGGATCAACCAGCGAGAAGCAAATCTGCCTCCATGGGTAAGACGCAAAAAAAGATCGCATCTCGTCCCAATCTGCTGACTTATAATGCCATACTTGACGCCGGCCCGATGGTTGTAGCCGCACACAAGGTGTAATGGACACTGCACTCTGGACTAAGCAGTGGTCGGAAAATCTAAGAGGGGCATCGACAGAGACTTTATAGTTCTCTAAATTAGAGATCAGCAGAAGGTCTAAAAGTGAAGGTATATGACTATATCCGGAATTTGCGAGGGCGAAGTCACCAGTTGCGTGAGATCATAGGACAGGGCGAGCTCGTGAACAGATCTTCACGCATGATCAGTGAAACGTGAACCAAGTCAATCAGCATGATTGGCATTAAAATTACCAAGAATCACGATCTCAGCGGATGGGATGGGATCTGCACAGATACAGGATCGGAAGCCATTTGCATGTGCTCGACGAGCTGGTCTGTTTCGACATTGCACTGTACAGACACACGCAGATACGTGTATGGATTAAGCAGTCAACGCTCAGCCAAAGAATGGAGAGGTCTTTGCCTTCAAGATTGCCAAGGCGCCGGAAACAAATATCCTCTCTGACGAAAGCGCACACGCCCGCCCCGGTACAATTGTGTGTTCCAGTTTATACCCCGGGTAGGAGAGGTACGATGTGTCAGCCGGAGAAGATATTTGCGTCTCAGTCAAAAAGAGCAGAGTTGGCTTCGCCGTCTTCAGGAGAAAGTGGACGGCGTTCAAGTTGGAGTGTATTCCCCTTATGTTGCAGAAATCTACGATCGTGAAAGGGAGCGCTAAAAGTTTTACGCCATGCTTGCCTCGAACATCGCCCCATAGTACGTGGGGCCACCTAATGTTCCCCGGATAGGATCCGTGGATTCTAAATTAGAAACACCAGGGGGGATTGGTATCCACCAAAAATGCAGGTGGTACCCCCCCTGGGCACTAATACTTGGTATTTGCGGCTCCTTTATAATGTGAGGGGGGAGTAGGCATAAGGGACTCCCACTAACCACAGGAAACGCAGCAGCAACGCTGCCACCTTAGGCCGGTCTTAAGTGAGAGAGTTGTACGTCCCCAGACGTGCCGGCCTATTAAGCTGCAACCATACAGGCAAACAGCATGGCACTACCACTCAGAAAGGTGACTGATTGCACTAGTGAAACAATTCAAAAACCCTAAGTTTTTGGACCGTCTCACCAATGGGCGATGGGGTCGTGACGTCCCTACGCCAAAAGCACGGAAGTTTGAATATAGTGTGGAAGAATTAGGAAACCGTTTATATCACATAGTCCATACAAAAGGCACTTATGACGGGTATATAAAACACCAAAATCTAACACCAGTGTTTGCAGCTCAACTAGCAGTAGCAGCAGCATAAAACAAGTAGATCACCACTTGGGTCACCCATATGCATTCACACATTCATGCATTCCTACATTTCAACCTTTAAGGGCATATTCCATAAACAAGCGTTGATGTTAACATCAAACCAAGTCGAAATGTAGTCCACCATCACACATGCTTTACAATCTAAATACATATACGCGACATCACGTAGCAGGGATCCGTCTATCCCTTAAAACAGCAAAATGTTCCTTACGTATAACCCCATCAAACGTTTTTTTGAGATCTCAATATAACAGAAAACCCTCTGACCCATAGCCAGATGCTTCTCTAAGATGTTGCTTAGCGAATACACCTGATCCATACATCGTCTTCCAGATCTGAAATCGCCTTGAATATCCCACAACATCTTCACTGCACAAATACCACTTTCGCGACAACCATCATGCTATCCTTCAAACTATTTCAACAATCATCAACGTCTGAGGTAGATCGGCACACATACGAGTCTATCTGGATTTGACTCATACGTGCTTCCTACACTCAGGTCTTGCAACTGTTTACTCTTAATCCTTTCAAGCTTTCGAAATGAACTACACACTTTCTAACTCCTCCACTTCTTAAACAGACCCTAAACAGGCTAATAGCCAAATAGAAGTCCGTGTTAAGAGTCGGGCGCCTGTAGGCTCTAACGTCCATTAAACATTTCCAAAAGCGGCAATCAACCAAAATCATCATACTTATTTGATTATTTCTTCGCTATGTATACGACTGTATGTCATTTTGCTGAAATATTAGGTTAAACTTCACACTTAAATTCACAGTATGCTTAAAAGCACCATTATCTCTCTTATAACCGCATGGTCCAAGATAAATAAAAAAAATAGGTAAATATTAAAAAAAGGAGAAATATTGTATGGATAATAATTACGAACTGCTTTTATGTATACCTGAAACCCTGGGAGGCAATGGCGGAGCGTCGCCGGGTTCACTCCAAGAAGCACGACTGTGTCGTCGCGTCTCTACTTCTTCTTCAAGTATCTCTCTATAACAACAAATAAAAACTCTATAACGCTATGTGTTTAGCACCCATGGCTGAAGTGTTATTAACATTATGTACGCGACTGATACAAGACCTGGGGGTGGTTACCATGAACGCTTATAGCAGTATTGTTTCCGTTTTGCTAAATGTCCACTTAGGAAATCTACATTACGGCCTGCTTCATAAGGTTATCTGTCCTCCGATGAAAATTAGTATTAATAACAGGATTGTTTTAAGAGCTTATGGTAACACTCCAGGTGAGATTTCAACCTTAATTAGCAGTTAGTTTATTTTGTGGTTGTAGATTAAAAAACCTGAATATTTAAGAGGCATTTTTTTGTAATGGTACATCACTTTTTCGACCACTGTTTACAGCTCGGTATTAGTTAAGATAGGTTATACACAGAATGTACTATTTACAACAGTATTCATTGTACATTCAAGAGTACGAGTGATTTGTATATCTCATCATGGATTTTAAAAAAATATATTTTGGTTAACGCTTTATGGGTGGATTAAATTTGTATGCTATTTACTTTGCGTGCGTCGCTATGCTGAGGCTGAGGCGTTACACGTAATATGCAAGTCTACTGGGTATTCTTGCATCTCACAATTGTGCTGGATCACTAGGGCAAGTTGCTACAGAGCACTTTACCATCAGTGTTTTTTATAATAACATATGTAACAAGTTGGCATGGAGGCAGATTGTCTACACAGACTAACACACACCTGGGCTAAAACGTAGGAAAAAGTGTATACTTATTTCTGCCGGCTGATAAAACATCAGTGCCTTAAATAGTTTAGATCCGGTTTTTAGGGACGGATAGCCAGAAGACTTGCTTTAGCGAGAAACTGAACACACTAGCCGTAAGTTGACAATAGCGCTAACCTATACGGTGTCTATAGGCGACAAGCCTGAAAATCCATCTGGATCCGTGCCTTTCTATGTTGAAATGAAATGAAAAAGATTTGTTTGCTTCTTACTATATATATATAACTTCATATTCCAAGTTTAAAAGATGTTACAAAATTATTCAGGCATCATCATCATCATCAGCCGGAAGACGTCCACTGCTGGACATAGGCTTCCCCCAAAGAGCGCCACAAGTCACGATCACCAGCCACTTGTAACCAGCGACTCCCCGCGACTTTGACCAGATCATCAGTCCACCGGGTGGGAGGTCGTCCAACACTACGTCCTCCGGTGCGGGGCCGCCACTCGAGAACCTTTCTTCCCCAGCGGTTGTCGCTTCTGCGAGCAATGTGGCCTGCCCATTGCCACTTCAGCTTACTGACTCTCTGAACTATGTCGGTTACTCTTGTTCTCTTGCGGATCACCGAATTAAGGATCATATCTCGCCGAGAAACACCGAGCATAGCTCCATAACACGGTGAGCGACTCTGAGCTTATTTAAGAGGCCCATATTTAACGGTCAAGTCTCAGTACCATATGTCATCACATGTAACACACACTGGTCGAAGACTTTCGACTTTAAGCTCTGCGGTAATTCGGACAAGAAGATCCCCTTTAACTTCCCGAACGCTGCCCATCCGAGTTGGATTCGGTAATCGGCCTCTTTTTTGACGTTGGATTTACCTAACTGAACAGTTTGACCTAGGTACACATACATATCACAACTTCAAGAAGTGAGTTCCCAACGTGAACTGGTATAGGTGCAACATGAACATTGAACATGACTTTCGTCTTGTCCAAGTTCATCCTAAGACCCATCTGTTGAGAAACTCTATCGAGGTCACCGAACATTTTGCTCAAGTCTTCCAGCGATTCCGCCATGATCACGATATCGTCTGTGAATCGAAGGTGAGTAATGTATTCGCCATTGACATTGATGCCGAGTCTTTTCCAGTTCAGAAGCTTGAAGATATCTTCCAGTGCAGCAGTGAACAGTTTCGGAGAAATAACGTCTCCCTGCAACTGGATCGGTTTCGAGCTCTGATCCTGTAATCGGACCGACATAGTGGCTTTTTCGTACAAGCACCTCAACACTTCGATGTATCGATAGTTGATGCGGCACCGGTGTAATGACTGAAGCACCGCCTATGTCTCAACCAAATCGGAGGCTTTCTCGTAGTCCACAAACGCTAGACATAATGGCCGATTATACTCCTCGGCCTTCTGTATAATTTGGCGCAGTGTATGAATGTGGTCTACGGTGCTAAAGCCTTTGCGGAACCCGGCTTGTTCTGGAGGTTGGAAATCGTCTAACCTGCGTGATAGTCGGTTCCTGATGACCCTTGAAAACAACTTGTAAACGTGAAACTTTCTTGAAAAAGAGAACCACCACTAATCTGGTCCACGCTTCTGGAACATTGAACAACGGAAACAATAGAAGGATGACGGAATTAAATAGCTTCTGGAGGACCTTCAGTACTGGCTTTCCACCCGCTCTCATTAGCTCAGCAGTAATTCCATCGCCCCCGGCGCTTTATTGTTCTTCAGTTGTTTTAGGGCCATCCGAATCTCATACAGGCTGACGTCTGGGATGTCTTCGGTGTAATGCCGGGTGAGTTTGGCTCTAGGGTCTTTATCCAAACTAACAACGGGTCGTGTTGAATTGTACAGCTGTCCATAGAACTTCTCAACCTCTCTCAAAATCTCAACCTTAGATGAAATTACGGTGCCATTTTCGGTCTTCAGATTTATCAATTGGGTCTGGCTAACAGACAAATCCCTAGCGAACACCTTGGAGCCCTGATTACGCTCAACAGCCTCTTTAATACGAGACGTATTAAAGGTGCGCAGGTCTGTCCGCAACGCTTTGGAGACTTGTCTGTATCAAGAGTAAAAATAAAATTGGTTTATTTGAAGAAACAAGTAAAACTTTGACTAAAGTGACAGAATGGTTAAATGAAAATAATCTAAAAATAAATCTTACAAGACAAAATTAGTTGAATTTCAAACACATCATAGAGATACTAAAAAAATAGATGTTATTTTAAATAATACTACTATTGAGAATGTAGATTGTACTAAATTCCTAGAAATAAAAATCGATTAATTTTGTAACTGGAAATCCCATATTGATTTACTTTGCAATAAAATCGATAGGTTTGTATATGTGTTGAGAAGAATTACAGAAGTGTCAGGATTAAAGGCATCTCTGTTAGCTTATCACGGGTATGTTTCTTCCGTTTTACAGTATGGTATTCCTATTTGGGGGAATTCTGTAGAATTAACTAGACTCTTTAAGAGTTCAAAAGAAGTGTATACGCGCGATATGTAGTGTCAATCAATTACATTCATGCAAGCCACTTTTTAAGTCACTTAAATTATTACCTTTGCCGTGTTTATATATATTAGCTGTATGTGTATTTGTAAAAAACATCATCGTTTCATACGAATGCTGAAGTCCTAGGTTTGTCTCATTTTAGAAATAGTGAGAAGCTACATGTGCCTAACCAAAAAATCAACATTTACAAAAATAATGTGTATTGCATGTCAATTCGTATGTACAATAAAATTCCTGATAATCTTAAATCCCTTCCATTAAGCAGATTTCGAAAAAAGGTGTTCAACTTACTTTTAGAGAAAAATTATTATAGTGTCAAAGATTTTCTTGCAGATAAGAATCAATAATAAAGTATTTCTAATATGATTAATTTAATTGCAGAATGTTGGATGCGCAGGAGTTTGTTTCGCCGTTTCTTCTCCTGTCTGGCTAGGTTTGGAAACGGTGGTAGTTAACGGTAGACAGGGATAAAATAATTTATATTCTAAAATTGTTTGTATTAATAAATAATCATGAACCAAATCAATATCAAACAGTGTGTAAATAGTAAGTAAATAATTAAATTAACTAATTGATTAATATCTAACTATTAAAATATTTGCACACCAAAAGTTGGTAGAATATGTAGAAGCACCTAAATAATTTTGTAACATCTTTGTAACACTCATATTCCGCAAATAAATATTTTTTCTTTTCTTTTCTTTTTTCTTTCTGTTTAGCTCACTGTACTTTTGCATGTCAACTGAAGACTGCAACCGCATTTCATTCCATTCGCCCATGAGTTTGAGAGTAAGGTCTGAGAGCTTTCCAGTTCTTTTCTTGCTTCGGGTCTTAAAAAATTTCGACCCGGCCTCTTGGACAGCTTGCACAAACCCATTGTTCAAATCGTCCGTTAATTCGCATTCTGCCAGGCTTTCGAAGCGATTTCGAAGTTCGAGCTGAAAGTTTTTGGTATTTTGGCTGGACTGGACTGGTATTGGACTGGGGTTAGACGGAGCGTAGACTTCATCAGCCGCGACCGTTCAAGCCTTGTGTTGATATTCAATATGCCTCTTACCATCCGATTCACTACCGGTTTTCAGCCTATTGATCACAGAGACATCATTGAATATGTGGCGTCTGGTAGACAAAATGAAGTCTATCTCATTTTTTATCGACCCATCCGGGCTAATCCAGGTCCATTTACGATGTAGCTTTTTTCTGAAGAAGGAATTCATCATAAAGAGTCCTTACTTCTCCAAAAATTGAGCCAACCGTTGGCCCCTTGGATTACGCCTACCAACACCAAATTGCCCCACTTTCAGTTCATCACTCTCTCTTTTACCCAGCTTTGCATTGAAGTCGCCCATCACCACCGTGTAGTGCGTTTTGGAGGTATGGATGGCTTTTGATATGTCCTCGTACATTGCCTCCACCTCGTCGTTAGAGTGCGCCGAAGTCGGGGCGTAGACCTGTATGACCTTCAGCGAATACCGTTTGGTAATTCTGAGTATCAGGTACGCCATCCTTGTCGACACACTCCCGATCGCCTCCACGTTATTGATGAGCGACATCCGGACAATAAGCCCGACACCGCCCGGGATAGGTCGTCACCTTCCCGGTGGTAGAACAAGTTACCGGACTTTAGGATTATGGAGTCCTCTCCCTGTCTTCGGACTTCAGACAATCCCACAACGTCCCAGCGTAATTTGTCTAAACACTTTTCCAACTCCAGGATCTTCTCGTCAGTCCGGAGCGTGCGGCAGTTGTGCGTTACCAGGGCCAGGTTCGTCAGCTGGTAGCCTGCGTCCGTTCGGGGATTCTTCGCACCCCCTGCTCTGCCGTTACCGAGTCCGATACCGTAGACTCGGTTAAGCGGAGCTGCCAGAGAATGGGGGCCAAGGTTTTGGTAGTTTGTCATTTAAGGGTGTTTTGCCATAATCCCTACGCTTGGCAGGCGGGTTGGGGATCAACAGTAGGATGGAAGCTTTCACAAGGACGCTGCTGCCCATCCTGCGTCAGCAATTTTACTTTCACCCACCTTGGAACGGTTTGACCGCCGTTCGTCGGTTGACTGATTGCGCTGGTGGTACATATCACACAGCGGGCGGCGGGGTCGTCACTTCCCTACGCCATTTATTTAGGAATTCCAACATTTTCTACCCACTTTAGGTGTGCAAATATTTTGATGAGAAATTATAAAAAAAATATTTAATTACTATTTAACGATCAACATTTTTTATTCATTACGTGATTAATTATGAATACTAACAATTTTTAGATGAAAATAAATGAACCCTATCTACCTAAACTACCATGTTATAGCAAAGATGTGCAGGGGATGTCATACGCATGTGTACCTGGCGGGTCGCGTGGGGCTGCGCGGGTCCCCGGAGCGGGGGCGCGCGGGCAGCGG
>NJDD01000563.1:0-22126 GCA_002245505.1 Calephelis nemesis
TCGGTGCTGTCTTATGGCTTGTTAATTTGGGGAAACTCAGTAGACATTTTAAGAGAATTTAGGCTTCAAAAGAAGTGCATTCGAGCTATTTGTAACGTTAAACCATGTGACAGTTGTAAACCATTATTTAAGGAATTAAATATTCTCACGTTACCAAGTATGTACATAAGAGATGCTTGTATATTTGTAAGAAAGTATTCTAACCATTTTACTCTCAGTGCTAGCGAAAGTAATAGATCATGCAGATATCCGAATAAGTTGTTATTTCCTCCATGTAAAGTTGGTATTTATAAAAAAAAATGCTTATGTAATGGCCATTAAAATATATAACAAATTACCACAAAGATTTAAAGAATTAGTATATACAAAATTTAAAATGGAATTAAAGACATGGTTATGTGAAAAATGCTTTTATGACATAAATGAATATTTAACTACATAATTACAATGTTTATATCTTTTATTATTTTAACATTTATTTTATTGACATTCGTTTTAGTATTAGGACATATTTTTATATAATTTTATTTATATCGGAATTTAATATATTAATCATAGTAAATGTAATTAATTTGAAAATAGAAATTTTAATTTAATGATTGAATAATTTTATATACTTAATGAATAATATGAGTTGTATAAAATATTTGCATGCCAACTATTTGGTAAAATAGGATTAAGAGCTTGTTTAGTATTTCAGATCCTCCTTACCCTATTTACGCAAATAAATGTTATTATTATTATTATTATTTAATTTTGAGGTCAAAATGGATGTAAGTAGTTTATACAGGGTAGATAGGCACGTAATAGGTCTAAAGTTTTTAGGATCCGTGGTACTGCCGGATTTATGTAGTAAAAAGGTGATTCCTGTTGTCATAAAAGATGGGAGAGATCTAGATTCTATGGCCTCTTGGAATTGAGCGGCTAAGCGTGCGTGTGAAGAACGCAACCATTTTAGCCAAAAATTATGTAGTCCGTCCGGTCCCGGACTTTTCCAATTATGTGTCAAACGGACCGCTTCCATTACGTCCTCAAGATTGATAGTAACAGCTGCCATAGGTTGTAATAATTCACACAGGCGCTTAACAATGCTCATCCACTCACCACTAACATGAGCAATAGGCACGTAACAAATAC
The DNA here is from genome assembly GCA_002245505.1 of Calephelis nemesis. NCBI lineage: Eukaryota > Metazoa > Arthropoda > Insecta > Lepidoptera > Riodinidae > Calephelis > Calephelis nemesis. The sequence continues at coordinate 1,138 of NJDD01000563.1, forward strand.
TTTTCCAAAATGTAGACATTTCGTTCATATTCGGCACCCGTCCATCACTTACGCCGGTAGTGGATCCCTCCCAACTCCTATACACCTTTTTTTGGTCACTTTGAAATAAACGATTCTGGTGATACCTGTTTATACATTCTTTATAGCGGCGAACTCGGTTTGCCAACGCAGACACTTTTTGTTTCAGATAGTCAATGCGTTCTGTGACATAAGACATGTAATCGGTTGGTCTAACTCCTGTGCCAGCAAAGGCTTGTGTCACATAACGCATCACTCTTGGGCGATTGTTTCCGGATCTGAAGCAAATAAGTATCAGCGCAGCTAGAGTCATCATTGGTAGATGACTCTAGCTGCGCTGATACGTCGTTCGATCCTATCTTGCCATGCTGGCGAAGCATTACAGGAAGTATGTCTCGGCCAGTTTCAGGGAACCTGAAACGAGCTACACTACTTGCCGTCAAAGCCGCACAGTACAGGATCGAATGTGTATCAGCTAGATCTTGGCAGGACGATAGGTATGAGTCAAGCATGCAGTCTAAAGTCATCACTAGCGCCATGTTATGTCTGTGCGTAAGAAAACGTGGTAATCGCGGTCTGTTGTTTATCGGCATGTTTTTAAATTCTAGAATCGTTTCTTCCAAAGTCCTCCTCAATAGCTCATGTTCCTGGGTACTTACGGTTATAGTTTCTACGTCCACCGCATCAGAGACACGACCTAGTAACCCCGTCACCGAAGGAACAGACGGTGATTGAATTACCGGGTGGGTACGTTTGGCGGTGGGCGCTGAAACAGTAACTTCTGAGCGAAGCCGATCAAGCACAGAATCCTCCAACACTCGGCTTCGTTGAATGAATCGTACCTGATCCGACAGTCGTTGTACAGAAACGGTCAAACCCGGTTCAAGATCCTGAAACAGAGACAACATACGGGAACGATACGCAGTGAGGTTGGTTCCCCCCTCTGTCGCCCCATAGTACGCTCGCATGACGTTTTCATTAATAGCTGAAGCCCATTTCATGCGGCGCACTGCACCATTGACGGCGGGGGCCGGTTGCGGGGCTGATGGCCCCGACGGTCCCAAGTGCGTCCGTGGCGGCCTCCCTCGGCGCGGTGCAGGTGCTCGGCTCGGCGCTGGAGGCGGCAGCCTATCGTCACTGCTCGACATGTCGTATTCTGGAGGTGTAGCGTATTCCTCTTCTGACGACGTGGAGCTACTCGATACGATAGACTGCGGTGGAGTATGTGCGTTTTCTCTCCTTTTCCTCGTTATCATGACAATATGTGTTACCGCATAATATTTGTATATTGTTTCATATAATTTTAGTTAGGTGAACTGTCATATTTTTCTTTGTTCCAAGATTTAGTTTTTTCGATTCTTTTCATTTTTATTGTTATATATTTATAATTGTGCTTATTAAATATATGGGTTGTATATATTTTCTTTAATTTTACACTATTTTTAACGATAAAAATGTAAATAAATATAGTTAAAAAATTTTGACAATTAAAAACACGTCTTGTCACGGCTACATCCAAGGAGGTTATTATTATTATTATTATTATTACACCCATATCCAATATAGAGTACATATCCAATAGCGAGCAAAAGTATTTTTATTAGAAAATTGAAAAAAGCAAATTTTCTTTTTGATGCCCGACCCGGGATTCAAACCCAGGACCTCATGGAAAAAAGTCCAACACCTGAACCGCTAGGCCACAGAGGCGATTTTAACAAATTTCAAGGAATCATGTCTGAAGTGATTTTTTCTTTCATCGAAGTTTGTGAAAATTTATTTCAAATAGTGCTAAAAGTAAAATTACTTAAAAATTAATCAAAGGTAAATAGGACCACCTCGTAATCACGATTTGCATTTTTAAAAAATAAATTATTAAAGCCCGGTTCATGTATCCAAGAAACTAGTGTTTGCTTACGAACGGCAGTTTTTTGTACGAATAGTAAAAAGTCTAACCACGGTCGTTCGTTATCTATTGATAACTCAAAGCATTTAGTGTAAGTATGAGCAACGTTTCGTTATATTTACGAACGGCAGTTTTTTGTACAAATAGTAAAAATCTAACTACGGTCGTTCGTTATCCATTGATAACTCAAAGCATTTTGTGTAACTATGAGCAACGCTTCATTATTTTTAGATAAATAACCAATGGTTATAACAGATTACGCTCCGTTGATTATAGAAACCGGGCTTAAATCGTGTCAAGATAAAAAAAATTGAGTCAGTTGTTTAAATTTTCACATTCTTAAAGCGATTTTTAAAGTCTATTTAGAGTAGTACTATTTAAATTATGCGCTTCGGCTATATTCGTCAAGCTTCGGAAATCCGAATGTATTTTAAAGATATCAATATAGAGTTGTTATTACACATAATTAATCATTTCGCGTAAATTTAGATTAGATCAGCCAATTTAAAAATAAAAGTATGAAGTGTAAAAAAAAGTGTGTGTGTGTCAGCTCCGACGCACTATTGAAGTTTACTCCTTACGAAATGTATCTTGCAGCACACATGTCTCCTACAGCAGATTTAGTTACCTATATTAATTCTTTTTAAATTAGTATCATCGCAGACATTAGAAGTGTGATCCAAATAGTCAGTATTTTGATAGATAGCGACTCCTCCTGCACGGAGACTACGAAGTATCGCGCAGGAGGAGATCCCGAGAATGAGATACGCTGTGAAATGTATTCCATCTCATTCTTTTACACGTTCAATCCTACAAATATATATAATTGTCTCTTTTTACGTAACGCCTCAACTTTTCGTGTTACGCTTGATTTTACTCCTCATAACATTTCCGTACCGAGCCTTAAAGCCGAAGCCCATAACTTAAATTGTAGTACCTACTGTACGTCAACGACTATTACAATATATTGCTAAGGCATGTTTACAAAGCTAATGTTACTACACACTAATGGTAGGGCAGTGTAGAGGCGCCGTTAATCAGCGCTTGCAAGGCCTTCGCGATTAAACCATAGGTCTTGTTTCCAGTCTAGACGAATCGCAGACGAACGCCGTTCAGAACCAGAGACTTTAGAATATTGTAGACATGGCAATGTATTTTATTTTTAACCGAGTTCAAAAAACTAGGAGGTTATCAATTCGGCCGGTATATTTTTTATGTATGTACACCGATTTCTCCGTGGTTTCTGAACCAATTTACGTAATTCTTTTTTTGTTTGATGCTGAATAATTTGGAATTGGTACCATAAAAAATTAATTCACGTAGGCCCATTAGTTTTTATTTTATGAGCATTTTTTTCTTATTGTCACCTATCCCGATGTTTACATTTATTAAATTTAATCTTATCAGTCATAAACTAAAAAGTATTAAATAAAAATAACTACGTCAATTAAAACCGAATCCAAACTAAAAATTAATAAACATTTAATATGAATTATATACTACCTATTACTTACATGTGATATTTACCAAAAGGTTTGAAGTCGGTGCTAATCCAATTTAATACTTACTTCTAATATAATTATAATTATTATAGGTGCAAAGCCTTAAACTAATAATTATATTAGAAGTAAGTATTAAAGTAGATTGGCACCGACTTCAAACCTTTAGTAAATAGCACATATATGTAATAGGTAGTAGGTACATAATTCATATTACTTAAATGTTTATTAATTTTTAATTTTTAGTTTTGAAGTCGGTTGTAATTAACGTAGTTACTTTTACTAACAAAATTTAAACTAAATAAAAAAAAGACTGTTTGCACTCCGTAAGTGCCGGCAGAAGTGAAAACTTTAATATTAACATTGTGCATTTTTGTCAGTATGAAAGTACTGTCATTTATGTGGTAGAATACAATATTCATTTTTTGCGCTATCGTACACAAACATGACAACACGAACATTCGCGCCAGCGCCCTACGCCGTCTAAACGAAACTACAGGCGCAAGCATACATTTTCTCCGCGACGTAGAAAAAGAGGAGGATACTGCCTCTCTTACGCCGCGCCGGCTGTTTACTCTCCATCCGTCTTACGAATTTTCGATCAGGGCACGACGTGTCCTGACGCGAGTTAAAAAGTTTTTACCCATTCCAAAAAAAGTGCGCAACGCCGCTAGAGAAGTCTTCTCTTCAAAAATTTTAAAAGTTAAATTTCACGAGTCTCGTGGTCTAGACAAAACTGGGCATGGTGCTGATAAGGGCATTGTTTGGTTTTGTGGTTAGAACGGGCTTACATTGTTTAACAGATAACACTTATCCAGCCTAAACAGGACTGTAAGCTTTAAAATATTACAGATTCTATTAGAAGAAGCTAATTAACTAATTTAAATTAGTTACAATACAAAATCATATTCACGCTCGTATCTCCAAAGCGAAGGATGAAGGCACTTAAGAGACAAAACCTAAAAGTAGTCTAACGTACCGGAATCCCACAACAGCACAGGTAAACCTAGCACCAATCCAACACTTTCCCCAATCTTGAGCTGCATTCTTTTTGATTAGTTAGTTGAAATGCGCTTAAGCTCATATGCTAAGTTATAATGCTAAGTTCTGCAACTATCTGGTTCTCAATAAGACTACCTTACTCAGTGATTACTCAGTCAATAGCAAACATATTTTGATGATTCCTAAAAAGTTAGGTGTAATTTCAAAGTTGTCCCGTATTAGTTTTTTCATGATTCGACTAGTGGTTTATAAATTATACCAAATAGTGCATATATATATCGCTTAACGACCTCATCAGTAGGATGTTTATAAAATTTATGTGGGACCATTTCGGAACTATTTGCTATATTTCGAAAAAAGAATTATCAAAAGACGTAGCACCCAATGAAATTGTTGGAGTCGGATTTTGTAGTTTTACTGCTCGTTATTCAATATCTAGTCTGAGATAACAGAATGGTGTCCGTCCGATATCCGAGTACATATTTCTAAAGGTACACTACTTGCTAAATATAAAAATAGAATTACTGAGCTAATGAAGTTCTTTCACGTTTATATGAACCTTTACATTATTAGATTGTTATATTTAATTAATGATTATTGTGTTCAAATAAAAAACCTTAACTCTAATATACACCGTGTAAATGACAGCGTAACGAAAAATGAAACCATGGATTCTGTACATGATAGACATGCATAATATGTAGTTGTAATTTTGTCTTGGAAATATCATGATTTTATAAAATGTATTTATTTTTATTGATTTCAGTATTATTTCATTAATAATATCTAACGCAACTCGAGTTTTATTTAATATCAAATAAATAACACATTTTACTAAAAATAGAAATGTAATATGGCGGCACCTATAGCTATGTATGTACTTTGGTCGCTATACATTGCGGGATGAAAAACTGCTAAATTTTTAACCACTTGTTTCCGACAAAAACTGTGAAAGGAATTTTGAAGTATAATATGTATCTAAAGTACCACAGAAGTTTTCGTTACGGTGTTAAATACACCCTGTATTATGTCCGCAGTTCCGAAGATACGTTACTTGCTCTATATTAAAATAGAATTACTAAAGTGATATAAAAGGCTAATGCGCATTCTTAAATATTTTAAGTCTTAATGGTCCTAGTATTCTAGACAAGCCTGGGCGTGGTAGCGATAGCGCCCGGCGCTGTTTGCTTTACCGGCCGGAACGCGGCTGTATTGTTAATGGATCACATTCTTATCTAGCCTTCGCAGCGCTGCTAGCTTTAATACAATAAAACTAACTTTCAGGTACTATTTAACAAAGCGCTGACGTGAAGCTGAATTGAATCAATTAAAATAGCTGATTTTTCCACTGTTGCAAGGGGTTTTGAATTTGGAATTTAAGAAATGAAACGAGTATTCGGTATTGGATAATTTCTTTTGTTTTAACTGAAAGAGTAACTTCGACCGCCTTTTCGGGTTAAGGGTTCGCATAAACAACTAACGTAATCAACTGTGAAGTTTTTGTTTGATTTCAGATGGGTGGCAGGGATTTCTGTGATAAAAATCTAGAGTATCTTCACACCCAAATTTCGAAGGGTTAGGCAGAGTCACAACCAAGGCACCCACGACTAGCCGAACACGCTAAATCTCACAATGTGATATGCGGTGGTGGCAAACTTATCACCAATCGGGCACATATCCAATCCCCAGCAACGTTACTTTATTAAACCCGGGGTCGAACCCGAGACCTCAAGAAGTCAAGTCCAACGCCGGACTACTAGACCACAGAGTCTAGTCTGTATTTCTGGGTCTATAGGGCTGCCAGATAGTCAGGCATCCGGACAGATAGTCCGGACATTTTGTGGGATTGGACATTCCAGGGTCCCGAGAAAATATAAAATGTCGAGACCAAACCGAAAATTAAAATAATATTAAGCATCTGTGTCTCAAATCAATAACCAAGTCTAAGACATAAAAATAATAAGCATAGGTACATAATATTCTAATAGATAACCTCCTCCTTTTTGGAGTCGGTTAAAAATTGGTCACCAATACGCATTCTCACATTCATAGATAACTTTTGAATACTATATTAATAATGCAGTATATATTTACATTCCCAAAATTATGGTATCTTAATGACTCCCTAAAGAGGTAGACACAGACACAACCAGGTCGCAAACGACTAGCCGAAGATACCGAGTTCCACAATGTAATATGTGGTGGTGGCAAGACTATCGCCAACCGGGCACATATCCAATCCTGGACAATATTATTTTTATTTCAAAATTGAACACATACGTTTCCTAGTTTTTTAGTTGCCTGACCCGGGGATCAAAGTCGGGATCTCAAGAAATCAAGTCCAACGCTGAACCCCTAGACCACAGAGGCGATAAGTTATAGAGATAAAGTTATACTTTAGATTAACACATACGCTGCAATTTATATAGGGTTGTACAACTAGAACGCCGGCAAAGGCACCGATGGAAGTCAGTTTTTCATAAAATGATAAAAAAGAATTTTAACGATACTTGCCATTATATTTATCACAATTTTCTAAAGAGAAACTGGGGTGTATCTTGATATAATTATGCGGGAACATGTTTGTCCAAAGCGTTCAATGTCCCTTTGTTTTAAGATAAACAATAATGGTACTAGCTGTTTTCCCGTGACTTCGGCAACGTAGATTAGATTTTCATACAAACTTCATCCCCATTATAATCTTTAAGGGGTTTATTTTTGGGAGCAATAAACTATTTTTAACTCAGTTATGTAAAAAAATAACAAAAAAAAACTTGCCCGCCGAGTTTCTTCCGCTGGATCTTCGTAGTGTGAGGCCGCGATTCCTATCCGGTGGTAGTTTATAAAAATCTCGAGGTGCACAAGTACCTCTTGTATGATGCATGTGAATAAAGATTTTTCTAATTCTCATTCTAACTTTAACATGAATATAAAATTTTATCAAAATCGATATAGTGGTTTAGCTGGGACAAAGTTACGGACAGACTTTCGCATTTATAGCTCTATGGAAAGTATAAATAAGAAATATCTATATTTTAAACGCGAAAATGTGTGTGGTCCTTCTTTCACGTCGTTGCGGCTTTAATAGTTAGGGAGTTACAGTTGCTCCTTTTTTCCCGATATCAAATCAAGTTCATATGGAAGAGCTACACACAAGACTTGCACAATTCGCTTAGTATGCTGCCCACTAAAAAGCGACACACCTATAACATCTGTGATGTCTACAGGCAATGATAGTCTCTTACCAACAGAAAAACTGCCAACGACGACATAGATGAAGGTTTTGAAAAGGACATAGGCCGTTTTTATTCTGATTCGTCAATGAGTCACTTTTGCCTTGTTTTTTATGATAATGAAAAGCAAACGAGCAGACCGATTTCCTGATGGTAAGAAATTCACGCCTCCTAGAGATACTGAAGGTAGTAATGATGCGTTGCCAACCTGAGGATGGTATGTTAGGCCTCGAGCAAACGCAAGTTTACCGGCTACCTTACCCTTCAAACCGGAAAACTTCAAGCATTGGAGGTTATGGCGGCAGGAATAGGTAGGGTGGTGGTAGCAAACCGGACAAGTCGCTGCGAAACTCTACCATCTAGTAAGCTATTGTGTAAGCTATTGTTAAAAAGCACCAGAAATCTGACAATCTTGTATACCTGACGGGGGAGTATATATTACATACTTTAGTATATACAGTGAAAGAATTACTATAACACTGGTAAAAGCAAACCCTGTGGAGGTGGGACCAGTTGACCAATAATAAATCAGTTAGGTGCACGCAATCCTTAATTATCGAATCATAGGTGTATTTTAATGTGCCATGTATTAGGATTGCAATTTATTAGACCAACGAAATTGTCGAATTGATCACGTAACCAATAATAGCCAATGAGCTGGCAGCACTTTTAACAAACATATTCATTATTGAAGAGAAACTTCTTTATCGACGTCTCATTTTTCTGTTACACGTCAGATTTCTGTTAAGCTCCACGAAACAGATACTGTATGTTATCGCGGAATTTCATACTGCGTTCTTTGTGGTTTTTGTTACACCGGCTGGTATATTTTCGAGGTTGCTCACCAGCTATATATTTAAAGAAATCTCGAGGCGCTTGCAGCACGCATGTACGCACTTTCATACAACTTGTTATAGCTTAAGACAGCGAAGAAGCGCGCGGCTCTTATGGCGGTAAGAGATAACCGTTCCCCTATGGCGTCCTGTGTACACTGGCTACCATACCTTCTAGATCGGAAAACAACGCAGTAAAATGGCAGCAAGAAGGCAAAGTTGCTGCATAGCATTATAATACCACTATAGCACAAGCTCCGTCACATCCTACTAGGTGATAGAGTTTTTTTTATTTTTAATATTTATCACAGATTAATTCAGTATAGTTTAGTTAATTTAGTATAGTTTTATACTGTTCCTGTCAGAGCTTTAAATTTGCACAACGAAGAGACACAATGTCCATTACAGAGTACTCTGGTTCATTGCCTATAACCATTCCTTATTTTTTTTTAGATTTTACACAGACTTAACTATGTTTTTTTTTAATGACTAATTTGTTGCTAATCTCGTGATTTTATGCAACTTCACCGAGCTTTGTGGGCCGAGCAGAGTGCTCAGCCCGAGACATCATTATTTAAATGCATGGGGCTGTTACCTACAACGCCAGCGCTAAGGATTGTCTCCCGGGAGACCGTACCTCGACTTGGTGCTGCGTTCTGGTTACTGGGTGGGTTGGAGGGAGGAATATTGGCGGCTCGTTGCCCAGCGTTAGGCGCCGGGCGCAAGAGAGGTCTTCGTCATCGAGACCGGAGGCGACGGTATCGTGTGATGTTGTGGTGTGAGTTTGTCGTGTTCCGGTTTGGAGGTGGAGGAAGTAGTGCGTTCGCCGCGGTTATTGGGTCCAGAGGATCCGATAACACGTGGCGGGGTCTTCTACGATTAGGGGGCGCGTTCGCGACCGGTGTGTAATCACACGCGGAAGCTAACAACGGATTCGGGTGGGCAGCAGTTTTTTCAAAGTAACGTTCGGATAGTTCTTTGAAATACTTCGCTATCGTGGGTAAATCGAGGTCGCGATGTAGGTCCGCGTTGCGAACGTACCACGGAGCGCCCGTGGCAGTTCGCATGAACCTATTCTGAATAACTTGTAGTTTTTTTAAATGAGTCGGGAAGGTATGCGCGAAGGCTACACTACCGTATGCTAATATGGGTCTGACACATGTTTTGTAAAGTGTCACTTTGTTACGAAGTGACATTTTACTGCGTTTATTAATTAGATAGTAGAGACGGCTAAGTACGAACTTAGCCTTGTTCGTGACTCGCGTAATATGCGGTTCGACCGACATATTTTTGTCTATAGTGATCCCTAGGTATTTTGTTGGATTTTCCCAGGGGATCGCTCTGTCGAACAGTTTGATGGTACCCGGGCTACGCCTGGACACCACCCGTTCGCTGGGTCTGTCACCTCGTTTAAAGTACACCGCTGCACTTTTATCAGGATTCACTTCTATGCGCCACTTCCTAAACCATTTGCCCAGGAGAGTGGCCGCTTTTCTGAGACTACCGCCTATCACTTTACCGCGACGGTGGGTTGAAAATAGAGCCGTGTCGTCCGCGAACGGGGCTAAGTGGACGCGCGGCGGTCTGGGAACGTCGTTCGTGTAGAGGGCGTATAGTATAGGTGAGAGTACCGAGCCCTGCGGCACTCCCGCCTCTAGGGGCCTACTGCTAGAGAGAGTTCCTTCTACACGAAATCTGAATTTGCAATTCGACAAGTAGTCTCGTACGATGAGAACTAGCCTGTCTGGCACGCCCATTTCGTAGAGCTTATAGATTAGGCCGTTGTGCCAGACCTTATCGAACGCCTTGGCCACGTCAAAGAATATCGCTCCCGTGTATAAGGGTAGTCGTCTATTCAGGCCATCTTGTATGTGCTCCGTGAGGCAGTGCACCTGATTTGTACATGAATGGGCTGCCCGGAAACCAAATTGCTCATTCATTAACAAATGCTTCTCGGTTACGACCGTCTTAAGGCGGGCGAAAATAAGACGCTCGTATATTTTGCCGAGTGAACTAAGAAGACTGATCGGGCGGTAACTACTCGCGAGGTTCCGGGGTTTACCCGGTTTATGAATTCCGATGACGGTGGCTTCTTTCCACTCGTCAGGGAAGGCACTGCCTGCTAGTAGTACATTGAAGATGTTTACTAGTAGGTATATGAGTGCGGTAGGAAAATATTTAATTATCCTATTTGAAATACCGTCAGGCCCCGGGGCCTTTTCATTGTGAAGATTTTTTATAATATCTTTCACTTCGTCGTGATCGGTGGGGGGTAACGGTTCGCCCTGGGGAGGTTCGGAAGCTCGACGCGCTATGTATTCGTTAACATTGTTTATGTGGATTGGATCACCCGGCTGAGTGGAAACGGTAAACTGCGATTGTACGTTGTCTGCTAGGCATTCGGCTTTGTCGGCATCGTCGAACAGGGGAGGTAAATTGGGTCTGACTAGGGGAGGTATGTCTGCTTTCGGGTCGTTTTTTTAGAGCTCTCGCCAGTGGCCAGTAGGCCACGTGAGACGGCGAGATCTCGCTGAGAAAGTTATCCCAGCGTTCGTTCTTGTAATCGGCTATACGCCGCCTTACTTCTCTCTGTAGAGCTTGAACGAACGCCGGTAATCGTCGGATGGGAATCTAACGTAACGACGTTGCGCGGTGTTTTTTCTCCTAATGAGATTCTTAATGTCGTTAGGGAGGTCTAGTCTATTTTTAAAAATGTCCGGGACCGTACTAGACGATGAATCTACTACGGTCTGGACGTGTCCCGTTAGTAGATTGGTGGCGGACTTTGCTTCCTCGACTGTCAGGGATTTGTTCGAGGAGCTCGGATTGTAGAGACTGGATATTTGTGTTGAGTTTTTGCCAGTCTACAACCTGTTTGGTTTTAGTTACTACAAGGGATGGATCGTCAGGTCCTAGTTTGAAAACTACGGGCCTGTGATCGGAGTCTAGTTCGTGTAGCACCTCTACGGAGCGTATCTGTAGGGACACGCCGCGTAGCAGTGCTATATCTAATACACTGGGATTGTGATTAATAGAGTGATCGTGATCTACGATAGGATATCTGGTAGGCTCGGAAGGAGCTACCAGGTCGAGGTCTAAACTGTACGTAAGAAGGTCCAATACGTTGCCGTTGGAGTTGTTCCGCTGGCATCGCCAACGAACATTCTTACAGTTAAGGTCGCCTCCTAGGAAAACTGATTCGCCCATGTTAAAGAGGTTTTCTAAGTCACTCTCTAACAGAGCTTTGTTGGGGCTAGGATAGGCTGACGCTAGTATGACGGACCTATGTCCGGTGATACCTACCTGACATACTGACACCTCTAGGTTCTCCAGTTGCGGAGGATCTAGGGGTGCTACCTGTAGGCATCTTTTATAATAGATTAGGGTGCCGCCTCTTCGGCCTGATCTATCGTTCCTAACTAAATTATAGTTCGCGATTTTGGGATCGCGCCTACATGGTTTAAGAAAGGTTTCTTGTACGAGGAGTATGTCTATGTTGTTTGTTGTTACAAACTCCCGTACTTCATTTATTTGCCGAGCTAAGCCGAATGCGTTAAACGACGCTATCGATAGGGCGTATGGTTTTACTCTTCCGATTGTCCTATCCATTTAGGTTTTGGGATTGGGAGAATTTCCGAATAGATTTAATCAAGGCCGCGTGCCTTGCAATTATAAAGATGTGACGCTCGGGCGGCGTCACTCTGAGTTCCCGGGCGAAGTCCGATACTTCGTCCGGGTCGATGGCATTAGCCAGCTTCGTGATGAGAGCGAGGTTGGCCTCGAACTCACTGGGAGCGGCTTGGGTAGGTGGGGGGAGGTCTTAGGGGCCGTTTTGCGGGGGGCCTTTGCAGGTGCCGAAGTCGCCTTTTGGGGCGCGGGAGTAGCCTTGGCTACGGGTTTTTGAGCTATGCTTGGGGGCTTAACCCAAGCGTTTGCTGGTAGGGGAGGTGGAGGGCCAAGAGGTAGTGACAGGAGTGCCGGTATCTCCGAGTGAGATGTCGGCTTGCTCGCTGTCTGTTGGCGTGGGGCTCTGGAGGCCTGGGGTTGTTTATTTTGGCGCGGAGGGCGCGGGCGGGGGGCGCGTTTGCGTCGCTGCGGGGCCTTGGGACATCCGCGATAGTTCGCAGGATGGCCGGCGGTCTCGCAGTTAACGCAGCTAACTGGCTCGGCCGGAGGGGCCCAGCTAAGTTGGTCGCGCTTGAGTCGGGTGCAGTTTTCTGTCCCGTGGTCCCCTAGGCACTTAACGCACCGCGGACACGCGTTGCAGAATCTGGCGGAATGGCCATAGTTCTGACAGTTGTGGCACTGTCCGGGGACGCCGCTGGAGTACGGCTTTTTTATTGATAGGCTGGAGGCCGAGAATGCAGGAGATATTAAAAATCGCCTTACCTGCATCTGTGTTGTCTAGTACGACAAGTACCATGTCGTACTGTCGTTTGCTACGTGCGTTGTACATTCTGTGTACATTTCGCACGGGGAGGTTTTTGTTTTGGAGGTCGGTCTCTATTTCAGAGACCGGAAGCTCCTTTGGGAGGCCGCGGATGACTACGCACAGTTAGCGTTCGTCCGCAAGGGCGTAAGTATGAAAACTTACGTTCCTTTCTCTGAGGAGGGCCGTGAAGCGGCGATGGTCGGTAGTCGTGGGAGCGACTACCTTTATACCTTCGCTCGTGGATCGAGCGTGGGTGTAATTGATATTTTTGGCGTTAAGCATTCGGGATAGATCGTTCCACTTCGTCTTATCGTGAACGATAAGAGGTGGGATTTTCGAGCTCGGAGATGTGGACATCTCGACGTCGCTCTGGGTGGCTGGGATGGTGACGGTCGCCTGAGGGGCGAGCGTCCCTTGGGACGTGGATGTAGATGCCTGAGGGGCAGGGGTAGCGTTGGCTACCGCCTGTCTCTTGACGGCGGATGGCGGACTCGGCGGGGAGTCGTAAGCTCGGTAGAGTTGGAGGGGAGTGTTCGCGCGAGTTTTGCGCTTGCGCGACCGCTTGGATTTCGCGCCTTGGACTTCGGTGAAGCCGTCGTCCGAGGCCGATTCTTGAGCAGTGCTCATATACTCGTCCGCCAGAGTGGCGTTCGAGTGGTTGGAGGGGGTGGGGGTGACGTCTCGCGAGGAGACGGGGCTACGCGACGGGGCGGGGGACGAGGTACGCGGCGCGCGCGGGCGCGGGGGGTGACGCGGGGGCAGAAAAATGTCTCCATTCTTCTGCCAGACGCGGATGATGCTCCAAAATGAAGCGCTCGAAGGGGGAGAGTCTTCGAGGGTCCATATTGGACCCTCGCCAACAAATGGGTAGAGTTGGTTGAGGGTCCCCTCTGCGGCAGAGGGGACGACGACCTAACAACACGGGTCCCTACGGGCCCCTGTCGTTGGTGATAACAGGGGTGTGTACCTACACAGCCCTACTGTTGTGTTGGTGTGAGCCTCACGTGACTTTTATCTTTTTTCTTGCGCTGCGGCTGCGACCCGCGAACGGCAGGAATACTCGAACAAAGGGTCCTCCTTTGTTCGAGTATTCTTTCTAGGACTTATACGAAATCGACGGTTAAGTGTATGCCAGTAAATATAAAAAAAAATGTGAAGGAATACTTACTGCGGCAGGCGGGCGAACACTACGACTGCGCGGAGCGAGCGAGTGACATGCTACGGCAGGCGGGCTAGCACTACGGCCTTAACAAAGGCCGCCGAAACAAAGCGCTAGCGCACGACTGCTCGGAGCGGAGGTCGGGGTGGGAATGCTTAACTATAATGGACCTATCGGAGCTTCAAATTTGAACAACAAAGAGACACAATATCCGTTAGAGAGTACTCTGGCTCTTTGAGTATAACAATTGCATATTATTTTTTGTTTTTGCGATATTGCATAGATTTAATTATAATAGGTTATCAAAGTTTCAAATTTGTGCAGGGAAGAGATACTATGTCCGTTAGAGAGTACTCTAACTCTTTGGCTACATTAATTCCCTATTTTTTTATTTTTGATGTTTTGCACAGACTAAACTATACTGGTCCTATCAGAGCTTCAAAATTGTACGATGAAGAGACAATGTCCGTTAAAAAGTACTCTGACTCTTTGGCTACAGCAATTCCTTATTTAGGACACAAGAAGACTCAATCGCGTGCCGTCACGACACTCGACGCGACATCTCATGCGACTCGTTCCTATCATTTCAATTCACTTGTCTAAAGCAGCTTGTTTGTTCTGGCATTATTTGGGTAACACTGCTAAGAAGAACGATTAACTGGTTTTGAGATAACTCTTTTGGCTCTAAAGCTGCAATTAAATGTTTCATGACATTTTTACTTATATTTCAAAAATCTAGTACAATGTGAGAAAAATAGAAAGAAGACTGTAAATTATTAAGTAAACATCATCTCTGTATGCTCATATCTACCTTTACATGCCAAGGACTTACATATACATTACATATAAGATTTTGAAAACTGTTAGTTCATAACACAACTCGCAAGATTATAAATTGTCGAAAAGTTGCGAACTGTACCATCATCATAGTCATCAGCCAGAGGACGTCCACTGCTGGACATAGACCTCCCCTAAAGTCACGATCACCAGCCACTTAACCAGCGACTCCCCGCGACTTTGACCAAATTATCAGTCCATAATTTGTTCAAAATTTGTAAATGGCAAACTGTCCAATTGTAAATGTAAGGACAAAGTTCTCAATCTCTCTGATTTTGTCACTGAAATTAAGTGAACATTCCCTGATTGGACGGTAATAGCAACAGTTCATATGGTAGCAGAGAGAAAACAGAAGACTTTAATAAACTTATCTATAAAACGTTACTCCTTTAGTTTTTGTATCGTATGATTTGATTTAACAATATTTAACGATGTGTAACAATATATTTAAAAATTAAATACCTCGAACAATAACAATCAATAATTAATTTTGTTAATTAATTATCTCTAAGTAAGACTTCCCCCGTGTTGGTCCTAGCTTCTTTGCAGATGAAACCATCTGCTTTTCTGCCAGGCAGCTCGTAAAAGGCAAGCATAGGCTTACCGTCGTCATCACTGTAATATTTAACTAGGTGGTAAAGTTACGCAGCGGTTAGCCTGTATTGCTACTACTGTCTTGAATATTCCTGCCGTCATGATCGTTTTGAAGTAAGGGGGTCAACTTTTGTTCGAGGCCTAATTTGGTGTCTCTAGGCGGCGTGAATTTCTAACCATCAGGAAATCCCTCTGCTTATTTGCTTTATAATATCATAAAAAAAAATACGAAATGGACTGTCTGGATGTATTGTGAGTACCGTGTAATTATGTGTCCCTAATAGGCCGTATTCTGAAAAGCGATAGGTAAAAACTGCGTACCATCAAAGCTATGTAGTATAACAGCTACTCGTGGGAGTGCCATTACATGTGTTATGTGTGACATTTTATTTCAAGACGCAACTCGGCCTTTATCCAATAAACGATTGTTGACATGCTACGCTATTTGATATTGTATAGTCTCAATAGAAATGTATTCATTATTTAACCAGAAGTTGACTTCAACTGCTATCCGTGAGTCTTGTGTTTAATAATAATTATGCGCTACATCCTAGACCTTCTAGTGATAATCTTCTACAATCAATCAATCTTTTTGACATATGAAAAATTTGAAAAACAGATATACAATGCAGTATACAGAGCGATAAACCTTATGTAATGAGAAGAAAGCCAGGCAGATCTGCAAGGATTGAGGCTTATAGTCGCAAAGGGACTTTGGCGTGGAGATATTTTTCTTCACGTTACTTTAAACGTCTTTTCACATGTTAATTTGTTACTATAAGAAGCTTATAACAGCTTAACATAAGCCGTACATCTCAAATGTGACGATTAGTAAAACTTGACTGACGTATGATTAGAATTAATGATATTCCTAATCTGTTGCGCTTTGTAGGAAAAGGCGTGTTTAAAAAGAGAATAGTAAAGGCGTAAGAAAAGGGTAATGAATGTAAAGGAAGCAAGACAGGTTTGTCAAGATCGTGAGGTCTGGCACTCGACACTCACTGCCTACCCCGTAAGGGACTTAGCGTGAAGATATGTATGTATGTGTTGCGCTTTTTGACACTTTGAAAAGCCTTCTTATATTCAAGAGGAATGTATTCATCGTCTAACAAAAAGTTGGCCTCACTAGTCGTCCGTGTGTCTCACGTGTAACGTTTAATTACGCGTCGCTACTCGACCGTCCCCTGATAAACGACCCTCGAGCCTGCCTCATGACATGTTCAGGGTTTAAAACCGCGCTCGCGTTGCTCCTAACAATGCCCTCATTTTCATTAGGTATCGGATTTAGGTGTGAACATGGTTATTCTAGGGCACTTAGCCTGAATCGCCGAATGCATTAAGTGATGTTGCAATTTTGCTACTGTTATGCAAATTACTTTGGCAATAGCAAACTACAGTATTCAACGTCTCTTGTCTAGTTACAGTTGAATCACTCTTTGGTTTATGTTCAAATGTTTATAAGAGAATACAAAACGTAAAGTCTTTTATTGAATAGACAAGGTTTTTATTATTAAAATCTGAGTACGGCCAGTAAATAGTATTGATTTTTTTAAGCCTCAAAATTTTAAATTAATTTAATTATTTCTTTGTATTAGTATCGGTGACTAGCGTTCGTTATACATTTTCGTATCGGAATCCAAAAACAGGAGATTGTTATTTTAACTGTATGTTTTTTATGTTTCTTTGTTACTTGGATATTTAGGAACCGATTTTACTGATTATTTCCTATATTCATTTTCTCTTATGGTAACTGTCATCCAATTAGTTATTTGTTTAAAGTCAACATAATTAAATAAAAAATAAAACTACTTACAATTATAACTTAAACAAAAAATGTCCTACTATTGATAAGATTTATGTGAAAACATATCACCAACATTGGTGATAATTCCACTGTTCACAAACTAAACTTATTTTAGATGCATGCTATCTTTCTCAAATGAAACAAAAACAAAAGAGATGGAACGTTTTAGAAACGTCAGATTAGTCCAAACATGTCAAATTGTGATGTTTTTAATCGACGTTTTCCGAGTGATAATTTAAACGTCTGTAGAAATGACGTGTACGGTCTAATTTGACAGCGCTAAAAGTGTTTTGTCTCTTTCTGTTTATTTCGTTGAAAGAAGACAGTGATAACTTAAAATCAGTTTAGTGAGTGCGCAACAAAATTACAACCATTATCTACCCTCCGAAAAAGCAATGATCGAAGTGCAACGTGGTACGTAATAAAATATTTAGAGTAAGTTTTTGCATTTTTTTTAATAGGTTTTTTTTAAATTTAAGATGTATACTTCGCTCTTTTTTTATTTAATGTATGGAAGTAATACAAATTATTCAGTAAACAAAGAATTCATCTAATGTTTGTTACTGAGTATAAACAATAAGTTTAAGAAGAAAGGCTTTATGTAATATTATCAAATAGTTTAACGTTAGTTAAACAATATGTGGATGCGACATGACATGACAGACAGATTGACATGACAAATCTTTATTGGCTCAGATTTACGGCCTATGACTACCTACGGAACCCTGAAAACTAAGTTGAAACAAAGGCTACCTACTTTTTTTTAAAAACTCAACCCCCAAAGACCTATATTGTTGAGTGAAAGTTTGTATGAAAATGAACTATGTTTTAGTATACTATAAATAATAAATAAATAAATATCCCTGGACAAGTTACACAAATTGAATCTAACCCCAAAGTAAGCAATTTATATGCTTCTGTTATGGGTGTAAGTCAACGAAACTAATACATATTTACTACTTAATAGATACCAGAATAAATTTTACGAACATCTAGATCCGGAAAATACGAAAATCTAAATGTTCATCACACAAATGCCTGCTCCCGTCTGCAATCGAACCCGAGCCTCGCGGCTGGTGAGTGTAGTAAGGCGTGTACATAATGTATTAAGTATATTTTACTTTTTTTACTCAAGAAGAAGCAAACGAGCAAGTGGGTCATGTGACGGAAAGTGATCGCTGCCGCTCACGAAACTAATAGTGCTGCTACTACTGGCGTACCACCGACGTCGTCAGGTACGGGCAGATAGCCCCCTGCAACAGTGGTGATTCTGCTGTTCACAAGTTTAATTTTATTTATATAACAAAAGAGATGGAACATATTAGACATATCAGATTAGTTCGGACATGTCATATTGTGATGTTTTCAATCTACGTTTTTCGAATGACAGATTAGAAGTCGATAGAAATTTCGGGTGCAGGCTAATCTGACAGCACTACAATAATTTACTCATTTTCTATTGCTTTCGTTGAAAGAAAGCTATCTTCTTACTTATTTAAAAAAAGAGAGTCTGGGTATTAGACTTGACTGCATAAATTTCAGGGTTCGATTCCTGGGTCAGGCAACAAAATGCAAATTTGGATTTACCAATTTTCTAAAAAAAAATGTTGCTCGGGATTGGATATGTGCCCGGTTGGCGTTAGGCTTTTCACCTATCACATTGTGGGACTTAGTGTCTTCGGCTACTCGTGAGTGCCCTGGTTGTGCCTCTGTTTATCAATTATGTATCTTATATATGGGCGTGAAGATACTTTTTTGCTACTTTTTTTTGCTTATATGTTTGATTCGTTGTTTCAAAGCAAGAAGCATTATGGAAATTAGGTAAGAATGTGTATTTCCATTTCTACCACTTAAGCAGAAAGCGCTTGATTTAAGGTCTGATTTATGGTGTGTGGTGTCTTTGGCTAGTTGTGGATGCCTCTGCCTAGCTCTTCGGACATATGGGCGTGAAGATACTTTATGTTTGATACTCATATAATAAAGACCAGGATCAAAACAATATAGTCTAGGATTTTCTTGGTCTGCCTTACTTTATAAGTACTATATTGTATTCTTCATAGCTTCATATATGCTATTCTTCACTAGCAAAGTCGAAAGTAAACAAATACGACACAAATAAAAACACGCAATATCTTATCCATTTAAAAAACATTACTAAAATCCCCGAACATTTTCATATTAAACCAATAAACTCGCGAAAATGCCTTATATTTTTTCCCGTTAATAAAATACATAAGCATTTTCCTTTTAATAAACGATGTGGATTTTTCGAGACCCGCCTAATTGGATAGAGAATAAATAAATCAATTAAATTATTCCGACGGTTGATTCACCTAATAGCGTAGTACTGAAAGCCCTTGGAAATTTCATCTGCAATTTCTACGTTTAATACATCGCATCTGTGGTCTAGCGATAGGACGCTGGGCTTGATTTCATGAGGTCCCAGGTTCGAACCCCGGGTCGGACAAGAAAGAATGACTTTTTCAATTCGTTAATAAAAACGACATTGCCCGTGTTAGTCCGGGCTCCTTTTTAGAATAGACTGCCTGTCACAGGAAGGCAGAGATGCCTCGTTAAAGGTGAGCATAGGCTTACCGTCAACATCACCGTGACATTTGACTACGTGATAGAGTTTCGCAGCGACTCGTCCGGATTGGTACTACGTCTGTCCGTCACTACCATCCGTCTGCTTGTTGCATCATCATAATGATGGAAAATAATGGGTATGTGCCGGTTATCAATAAACTTGCCTATCACATTGTAGGTCTTATGCCCATTTTCTGTATCAAAGAAACGAGTCGTTTCCTAAGAGATGGTAGTATATTTGTACGAATCATAACTTTCTAAAATATGTGTGCTTATGATATTAACTTGTTCATTGGAGATTCATAACTCAAAATATTTGTGAAACGCCTCGTTACTTACACACAATCCACAAATAGATCTATTAATGCCCGATTCCTATATTCAATAAACGAGTCGTTTTGGTCGATGGTAGTATTTTGTACGCTTAGTAAGATTACTAACAACGGTTGCTCGTTTCCGACTATTGATTCTAAACATTTTTTGAAAATATTGGTAACGCTCCGTTACTTTTGAACAAACTACGAATGGTTTAGATGACGGATTACGATTCGTTAATTATAGGAACCGAGCATTAAAGATTAAGTTTCGTTAATTAGGTGTAAGAACTAGCATTGGTGACTTCAGCTAGTCGTTAGTCGGTGCCTTGACTACTTCTTCAGGGATACGAACATGAAGATATAGTATTACTATTTAAATTGTGAGCTTCGGCTTTACATTTTCTTTACTCTTGTTACACTTTATACTTTTATTTTTAAATTGGCTGACCTAATCTTAATTTATGTGAAATGATTAATTATGTAATAACAAGTCTGTAAGTACAGATAGATATCTTTAAAATAGATTCGGATTTTCGAAGCTTGACGAATATAGCCGAAGCGCACTTTTTTCTTTTTTTAAGAGGCATTTAGTGGCTGCGACCCATTGAACGGATAATTTAAATAGTACTACTCTACGTTGTTTTCAGTAATATACCTATGTACTTCTCTGCCTCGTTAGTTGAGGCACTGTAATACGTAGGTAGGGTGGTTTTAGTAGGTACTAACAGCGATGTCTGGGCGTAATTTATACGGCGCACATAGGGGCAGATTT
>NJDD01000563.1:22298-57651 GCA_002245505.1 Calephelis nemesis
TCTGGGCGTAATTTATACGGCGTCCCGATCTAGATCAAAGCCACACGAAAATTTGAATATCTATAAACTTATTTAGAAAAATGAATCCCCACTTTTCCCGTGACCATCGTACCACTCCTGAACAAAATTAGACCATCCGTAATTTTGTTTATTCTTTTTTGTTGTATTAGTTATTATCAAGAAAAGGTTCTTATGAAGGAAATATAATATATAAGGAGAAAACCGGCAAAATTAAAAAAAAAACATTTTTTTTTTCAAACTGTTAATAGATATCAGGGTCAAGCGATACGAAGTTTGCCGGGATGGCTAGTTTTTACATATAAGAAACAGGTTTATGTTACAATTAATATGAATTTAGCAACACTTACTTCGTAATTTTCCATACTTTCACTACAAAAAGGGCAACACAAAAACAAGACCAATTATTTCAACAAAAACCTGTAATAAAACACAATTCCGGATACGAAAGTTGAGTAATTTTAGCAAAGGGAAAGGCATTGTTGAGATTCTTTGTTTAAAATGTACTTATAAATCACTAATATTAAAACGCGAGTGAAACATTTTACAAAGGTACCCAAATCAAAGTCGAAGTAAATCCGTTCTTCGTAATTACGAGCTCTTTTGGTTTCATTTAATTTAATTGTAAATAATGTTTTAGACCTTTTAACCGAATTTCATAAAGGAGGAGGTTATACGTTCGATTCTGAGACTAAAAACCATCAGCTTTTTTATTGGGCAGCTCATAATAGGGATTCTAGACAGATGTAATCATATCTTGCAACAAAGTTTACCTTGGGGGAAACTTCGTTTCCATCTTCCAGATACTAATTAATTTGGATGCAATTTGCGCTCCAGACGAATGCAAAACAATGTTTACAATCAGTATTTACACCCGTCTGGAACGTGCTTAAGAGGCGAGCAAAGGTTAGTGTATAAGTCGTCACCGTTGGTAGGTTGCTTTGCAACAACTTTCCCGGGCTTGTATCCACCGTCTTACCTTCTGCTGTCGCCATAATGACTATCATATTCCGGTGCGGAGGGTAAGGTAGCCGGGAGTCTTGCACAATAGGCCTGACATCCTCAGGATAGCAACACATCAGTAACATCTATGGTGTCTAGAGGACACGGTTGTCTCTTTCCATCAGGAGAGTTGTGTGCTTGTGCGCTGACTTCTCTCATTAAAGAATAACTCCTTTACTTTTTTTTATGTTTATCGATTTCTCTGTCACTTTCGAACTAGTTTTAGAAATATTTTTTTTATTTAAAAGAGTACACTTCCATGGTGATCCGCTTGGAAATTCTGGGTTATGTGATCACAAGAAAATTGAGGAAAGTACTCATTTTTTGTGTATGTAGATGAATTTGTTGAAGTCGAAGATTTTTTATAGTTTTATTGCGTTCAATTATTGACTATTTACTGGATATTAATTACTGGATATCATTTTTATTGGGTAGACAAGTTTTAGTTTGAATTTTTTATGGCATTAGATAGTTATATAGCTTACGTTTCCTCCGACGGTAATAGGAATTCCAAACGGTGGTAAACACTTGTTGTGAACATTGGTTTGCATCCGTCTGGAACAAAGATTTATTCGAAATTAAGTAATATTTTGCAAGATGGAAACAAAGTTTCCTCATAGATCACCTTTGTTGAGAGGCTTATTTGCACCCGTCTAGAACATCTTTAAGATACAAACGGTGGCCTAGTGACACCATAGATAAGTAGATGTTATAGGTGTGTCGCTGTCTTTTCAGTGGGTTATTAGGTTATCGTGCACGTCTACTGACTACCCTTTGGACTAATACATGACGATGTCACTACAGCGACAGGACTAGAAAAGATAAAGTATCTTTACGTATAGTCGTGAAGACGTAGGCACAACCACGGCACTCACGAGTAGCCGAAAACACTAAGTCCCACAATATGCCTACCTATGCAAGCTTATCGCCAAACGGGCAAATATTCAATCCCGGGCAACGTTATTTTTAATAGAAAATTGTAAATACTCATATTCAATTTTGTTTGTTTGCTCGACCCAGGGGATCGAACCCGGGACCTCAAGAAGTCTGGTCCGACGCTAAACCACAGAGGGCGATACTAAATTAAATAGAAATAAATAGAAAAGATAAAAATTGAAAAATATTTTTGTATCTAGAATTGCATTGTATTGCATTTGTATTGCGAATATGACGATAGAATTCAGTATTTTGTGTTAAAATAAAAAAAAAGTATCTTCACGCCCATATCCCCGAAGAAGTAGGCAGAGGCACAACCAGGGCGTCCACGACTAGCCGAAGATACTAAGTCCCACAATGTGATATGTGGCAAGCCTATCGCCAATCGGGCACATATCCTATCCCGAGCAACATTTTTTTTATTTGAAAATTGGAAAAACCCAGTTTTCTTGTCGTTGCCCGACCCGGGATTCGAACCCGGGACCTCATAAAGTCAAGTCCAACCACTGAACCGCTAGACCGTAGAGGCAATAATTGTGTTAATCCATCAGTAATCAATATTTAGAAAAGAAATTATTTTTCAGTATTCATTAAATCAAATTGTGGAAATTTCTTCCTGTCGTGATTCGTGCCTTTGCCTACTTTTAAGAAAAGATTGAAGGAACATTACTTATACTTGACACAATAACGTACTCTTATATTGGTGGTAAGTTTGTCGTGCACTCCCTAATTTAATTTTATGTTATCGCTGTCTTCATCCACCGAAAGTAACAGAAAGGGACGAAATACTTTTAGTGCTTCCAAATTAGACTGTACACGTCATTTCTACAGGCGTTTAATCTATCACTTGGAAAACGTCGATTAAAAACATCACAATTTGACATGTTCGGACTAATCTGACATATCTAAAACGTTCCATCTCTTTTGTTTTTGTTTCATTTGAAAAAGATAGCACGCATCTAAAATAAGTTTAGTTTGTGAGCAGCAGAATTACAACATTATCCTACTAAGATATTTTAATAATTATAATTGTATCTGTTTTATTTTTTAAACACTTGATTATTATATTTTTATTTATTTGTTCTAAATATAGCTATAGTTAATTGTTTTTTGTACACGATGCCTTCCATTTTATTTTCACAGCTTCATTTTTTTTGGGTTGGCTGGAAGAATTTTTTTTAGTTAAAGATAAGCTCGCCTTTTGTGCATATTTAACTTCTCGTATATTTTGTGTATTTCAGTTTTTGTGTGCAATAAAGTGTTAAATAAATAAATAATAATTTCGGAAACTTATTGATAACTTGAACGATTGGTCTCATATTATTCTGACCATAAGACAGCAACGCACCTGTAACATTAATAGACCACGATTGTCTTTGACCATTATAAGAGCTGTATTCGCTGACCTCTTGCAGCATCGGATTCGCTAATATGTACAGTGCTACTATTTAAATTATGCGCTTCGGCTTTACACTTTTTATTATTATTATTATTTATTATTTAACACTTTATTGCACACGTAATAAAGAATTGACAGCGAGAAAAATACAAATATAAATGTTGTACAAAGGCGAACTTATCTCTTACATGAGATATCTTACAGCTAACCTAAGATAGAGAAAAACGATGCAAAATAAAAAGCGATAGGTAGCCAGACAGCTTAAGTCTAAAGAGATAAAAAAACTTAATTAAATTTATAAACTATTCTACATAAATACTTACTTTATACTAATATGTATAATGCAATAACATAAAAAAAGCAAAAAAAAAACGAATATAAATGTTATACCTACTAATAGTTAAATCCTAACAGCAAGTGCTAGATACTATTACTAGAGGAGTAAAACAGTTTTAAACGATTTTTAAATGGGGTTATGGAATTTCTATTACGAATATAGGGGAAGGGAGTTCTTAGCCTTATAGCATGTACTTACTGTGAAAGAGTGGGAATAAAAATTGGAGTTATGAGTAGGAAAACGTAAAAGTGCAGCTATGGAAGGACGACAAGGACTTTTTTTAGTGTAAAATTTACTTTTACTTTTATAATTTTATTACTTTTATTTTTAAATTGGCTGGCCTAATCTAAATTTAAACGAAATGATAAATTATGTGTAATAACAACTCTATATAGATATCTTTAAAATACTTTCGGATTTCCGAAGCTTGACGAATTTAGCCGAAGCGCATAATTCAAACAGTACTACTGCTGTACTTTGTTTTGTGTTTTAGAAAACTATAACCTAGCAATGTTCTTTAACTAACATACTTCTTCTTTCTTTAAGTTTTGGCCTTCACGTTAGTATTTTGCCATTCGTCGAGTAGAAATTTGCATCAAATTTTATATCAATTTTAATCAATTACTATATTTAGTCATCAGTCATAAGTCGTCAGTAAATCATGTCAGGATCTTGGGTAAAGCGACGGCCTCATTACTCAAACTCATGTAAGAAGATTTCGCGGCAACGAGGAAATACACAATACGCTAATTTCTTTATGATTATTTCATTTGTGCACTTTCACTGAACAAAATTGTACAAAATGCCACCAAAATTGACTAATTTCACACAATATCAACACGAAATTCAATAATTATAAAAAAACTTCGACCATATTTTTGGCGCCAAAACTCCACTAACATGCCTACTTATTAGCTAATAGCAGATACTTGCATAGTCCTAGTATAATACCTAGTATAATATGCTCATAAGATTTTATGCGAGAATCTGAAACGATGTAATACTCAACACGTCGCGGAGTTTCTAATTACATTCAATGGGATTATGAACTTGGTACAAGTAGTTTAACGCTCTCTCACAGTAGACGAGATAAAATTGATATTAGTTTCACAATCTCACTAGATTGTTCCTGCTATGACTATGACACCAATGCCTTGGGTTAAACTTAAACGATTCTAAATATTATTAAGAGCAGCTCTTGCAATCTCCGTTTTAATTTACCGTCTACCACCGTCACCGTCTACCGTCTCTACCAACGCTACCGTCTCTACCATAAGGGCACACAGGGCCAGTGCCCAGGGCCCCTATTCTCAGAGGGCCCCAAGGTATGGACTATTTCACTCCTATTTAACCTTAAAATGTTTTGGTTGGGTGCATTACGTTTTTTCGTTGCCCTAATTCGGGGGTATTCTATTTCGCAGCTTATGAACGACGAAGTAACTTGTCAATGATTATGAGCATATAAAATGCCATTCTTCAGAAAATTGAGTTTGAGGATTTAATAGAAGATTTTGCTCAACAGAAATCCTGAAAGAAATTACTATCGTTATCATAAAAAAACCGCGGCTTACCAATATTATTAATGACATAATGTAATAAAATAATGTAATGGATAACCCAAAAAATTATAGTGAAAACAATTGTAAACTTTGATTTCTTTATATTCCAAAAAGGCCTCAACTTTTCGTGTGCCCAAGAGCCCCACCCTTATCTAAGCTGCCGTTACGTTCGCTTTATCTGATTTACGTAGTTCTTCTTGGTTGTACTCGTTCTTTTTTCTATCTATCTGTCCTTGATGTCTTTCAAGTATATTAATTGGTATCGCAACAAATGGCAGATCATAACAATTTTGTGCTTTTCTTTTTTCTTTCTTTCAATTGAAATCACCTACGCTCAAATAACTTCGATCCTTCTCGGATTAAAAGAACATTACTTTTGCAATCTCTATTCCAATTTCTTCCTTGTTTACAATTCCTTTTAATATTCTTTCTGATTTAATTTAGTTTTTCTTGACTCTACCTGTTTCTCTTTCCACCCATGTTTTTCAAGTCGCTTGTTCCGTGTCGCAACCAATGCTCATAAATTATCTTCTGTTTTCTTTGATTAAAATCGTCTCCCTCGAGCTGATCGCTTTGATCATTTTCCGAACCCAAATTTTAAAATATTTTATTTATAACATCATAGGCTTCACCGTAAATATACATATAAATCGTGGTTTCATCTTGACGAACAAAAAACCCACTTACACATTTTATGATGCAAGAAATCAAACAATCTTTGGTAAAAACACATGTCCTTAAAACAAAAATATGTCATTATCTGAAGCTGGGGACTTAGATCTCTTGCGTCAGTGCGTATTAATTCTACCGTACCCTCGGAAACTAAAACGTTACAACAGCACGCACGTCGAAAAACTGAAAAATAACCTTGTTCATCTGTTTTCAATACTAACACCATTGACCTAACATCAGTTTATGTTAATAGCCACTAACAGTTATATGACCATATGACAACATATTTTCTTTGTGGTTTGTAGAAGAACTGGAACGAAGAGAGTTGTTTCCTAGTACACTATAGTGTACCTAGATAAATAAATAAAAAAAGTGTGTGTGTGTCAGCTACGATGCACGATAGGAGTTTACTCCTTACGAAATGTATCTTGCAGCCCACATGTCTCCTACAGCAGATTTAGTTAAGTTAATTTTTCTTAAATTAGTATCATCGCAGACAATAGAAGTGTGATCCAAATAGTCAGTATTTTGATAGATAGCGACTCCTCCTGCACGGAGACTACAAAGTATCGCGCAGGAGGAGATCCCTAGAATGAGATACGCTGTGTAACGTATTCCATATCATTTACACGTTCAATCCTACAGATATGTAAGTTTGTCTCTTTCTACGTAACGCCTCAACTTTTCGTGTTACACTTGATTTTACTCCTCATAAAATTTCCGTACCGGGCCTTATAACTCAAATCGTTTCTTAAGGAGTAAACTCCAATAAATGTCGCTGAAGAAATGACAGATGAATGAATACTTAAATAAAACTATTTAAATCATCATAAATTTAATAAACACCCAGATCTGGAAATACAAACATCTAAATTATTATATCACATAGTCTGCCCTCGTCAGGAATCGAACCCGAGCTTCACGGTTGCTTCGTGTTGGGAGTGTACGCTAGCTCTTCAACCAACGAGGCGATCAATGTAATTAGGGAATATAATTTAAGCATTAAGCCCCGTGTTGGTCCGGGCTTCTTTGAAGAATAGACCATCTGCCTTCCTGCCAGGCAGCTCGTAAAAGGCGAGCGAAGGCATACTGGCACTAACACCGCGATACCTGACTAGGTGGTAGAGTTTCGCAGCGACTCACCCGGATTGGTGCCACCGCCTTACCTATTCCTGCCGCCATAACGTCATGACGTGTTCCGGTTCGGAGGGTAAGGTAGCCGGTTAACTTACTTTTGCTCAAGGCCTAACATCCCGGCCTCAGGTTGGCAGCGCACCATTACCACCTTTGGTGTCCCTAGGCGGCGGAAATTTCTTACCATCAGGAAATCCGTCTGCTTGTTGCCTTCCAATATAATTAAAAAAAATTTTAAAGAAAATATTGAAAGATATAATTTTTCCCAGCACACTTTCATTTTCGATTCCTTCTCCACTTTCCACTTTTTTCAGCAAAGTTGATTTAAATGAGGTAATTCAAGTCAAGTAAGTCAATTTAAAAGACGTCAAGGTTTTCCTTTATATATAACTAATTACCATTAATTAAAGACCATTTTCGTTTATATATAACTAATATTGTGAAATTGCAATACGAATTTTATATACAATGACAAAATAGCAATATGTTCCTCAACGCAGTTTCAATTTTGCTTTAAAAGCAATGAACACGAGCTAGGACAGAATCAGGCCAATGAAAATTCACTAACCAGTACATTACCAAAGTAATTTTACCTATTAAGAACAGTTCCGGCGAGCGGCAAAACAAAAGGTGGTTGGTGTAACACGAGCGATGAAAGTATAGGCTGGTTTATTACCGTCAATCAACGATCAATGAACAGATTGAATATGAGCGATTAAAAATCCGTCAAACAAGTTTTTTTTTTCATTTAATTCTGTATTTAAAATATTTTTTTATGTTATAGGAAGGCAAACAAGCATTTACACAAGCATGGATTTCCTGATGGTATGAAATTCACGCCGTCTAGAGACACCAAAGATGTTAATGGTGCGTTCCCAACCTGAAGTCAGGATGTTAGGCCTAGCACAAGGAAGTTTACCGGCTACCTTACCTTCCGGACCGGATCACGTCATGACGTTATGGCGGCCGAAATAGGTAAGGCGGTGGTACCAATCCGGGTGAGTCGCTGCGAAACTCTACCACCTAGTCAGATGTCACAGTGTTAGTGATGATAAGCCTATGCTCGCCTTTTACGAGCTGCCTGGCAAGAAAGGCAGATGGTCATCTGCAAAGGAGCCCGGACCAACACGGGGAAAACTCACACGATACTTAAGTAACGATACTAAAAACAGAAAAGACGCTAAAACATAGATGAGATAGAAGCATAAAAAAGCAGTCATAAGCCACATTTCCTTGTTACTAGAAATAGCAAATGTGTTTCTGCTACTCGCAGGAGTCGCTACCCACATCTATAAATTATACTGAAAATAGAAGCTATTTAGATTTGTAACATTTATCCAGATACTTCTCGCCTTACACAAGGGGGCATGAAAGGTGAAGGGTATAATTGAAGGTAATAAAATTAACTCTTGGTTATACAATAAAAACAAGCAAAAATTGACAAACAAAAATCAAAAGATACAAACGGCGTAGAAAAATTTGCAAATGCTACACCCACATAATCCAGTAGCAATCTTTGATCAATTTCACGAGTGGTTCGTTAACTTTTCAATCTACCGAGTCAAACTCAGTTTTAAAAAAAGATGGCGCCTCACTATTCGGCGTCAATCTTGTTATATCTATCACATTCTTCATTTTCAAAATAAAAAAACATGAATTGGTAGCTAGTTGTTTTTTGTTATTATAGTATACATAAGCACACAATAATAAGTACTAATGTAACATAAGTACTAGTTTGCAACATTGACACACGCGTATTTTACTCTGTAGTTCTAGATATTGTCTGCGGTGTTGGCCGGTTTTTATTAGTAAGTTTAATATGTTTTTGCTCTCCCACGACAACTACATGACGAACCCTGACAGCCTCTTCATTTAATTCTACAAAATTCATTGTTTTTTAAGAATTAAAAATTTGTCATAAACCAAATCGTTTAAATAAGTTCAAAGTTTGTGTTTCCCTAATAATCCATATAAATGATAAAAATAAGAAAATACTAAAATTAATTTTGATGAAATCAGGTACTTATTTTTCTTTAGTGGATCCTGATCCTGGGTTCCCGAGATAAGTAACGATTTACTCTAGATCACCACACCACACAAAACATTTAAAACCTCTATTTCAAAACAACTTTGGTTTACGTAATTGAAATGTTTCCCAAATATACTGGTTAAGCTGATTGAAAGATAACCAAACCCTTAAACCTTTTCCAGAAGTTTATAATTAGATGAGTTTTTCCGGGCCCTATTTACAAACAAATTTTGTTTAATTGTAATGCGTCATTGAAGAAGCAATAACATTCAATTTCGGCAGTCTATCTACAAATACGGATAGGCCTACTAGAATTTTGTTTTTATTGAGAAATAGTGAATATGAAAATTACAGTTACTGATCTATAGTGATATTTTACCTTAGATATTGAAAATCAAATATGAACAATACATACAATACAAACGTGAAGAAACGCACACTCACACAAACATGTATATGAAAAAGGCGTCTTAGTGGCTTTCGCAGTACTATTAGCTGTAGTAGCAAGCTGACAGAGTACCTATTTATATTCTTTGGTTGGTATTTGCTGTCAAAATCTTTACCAAATGTCACGAACGTCTTCACCTTTTGCTGGGATTAACTATTCATACTATTTGTCAACTACATAGTTATTGAAACTCAACTGATAAAAAATAACATGGCAGCCCTATATTTTAGGTAATTTATACAAGTAGCCTTACTTTCTGTTAATATTTTTATACTAGACCGTTAATCTAGTTGAAATCTTTGGTCGAACACGTAACACGAGCGATGAAATAGGCCCGTTAACTTTTCAATTTACCGAGTCAAGCTCTGTTTTAGTGAAGGGATGCCGCCCTACTATTCGCAATTCTCCCCGTACCTTGTAATATTACCCTGTACCCACGTTCTCCCATTCTTGTATTGCTCTAATGGTCATTAAGTGTCCCCAAATATTTTACGTTTATTACTCAATTTTAAACGTGGTTTGCAAAGAAATTATCAAAATTTTTACATGAATTCAGTGCCAAACAGATGCGTTGCTGACTTTTAAGAAATAAATTCTCCGATTTCCGATTTATATGCTTTATAATTTTATGATTGGATTTGAAAAATACAAACCTGCTGAGTTTATTTCGCCGGATCTTTTTAGTGTGTGGCTATGATTCCGATAGTCTATATATCCTCCTCATTCTCATTTCTCGTAGTCATCGCGTCACGCCGGAACGGATGGACCAATTTTGATCATTCTTTTTTGTTGTGTTAGTTACTGTCAGGAAAAGGTTGTTATGTAAATAAAAACTGCGAAACATAAAGGGATAATGGGAATATCCATGCTTTAATTCAAAGTGTTAGTAGCTGTTAATGTTAAGCGATACGAAGTTTGCCGGATCAGCTAGTAGTTTATAAAAATGTTGACGCGCACAAGTGCCACTTGTATCGTCCACGTCAATAAGGGTTTTTTATTATTCTGATTCTTGTTTAAACGATTTTTGTATCCAATTACCTGATACGTTAAGGGTCGGTGAAATGGTACAGTAAGCAAACAAGATACTGACCCCTGTACACCACTTTCAAAGTACTGTTAGGGGGTCAGATATTTAGTTTGATCACTGTGCCAAACCAATAAAATGATAAATAATAATAATAAATATAACCAATTTGATACACCAAAATTCAAGTGGTAGAAATACTATACATATATACATACACAAATTCACGCCAACTCCCTTACGCAGCAGGCAGAGAATATTGAGTTCCAATTCTCACAAACTATTTATGTGATATGTGCTTCTTGTTATTTATTTTTCTGCTGTGTTAGTTAAGATGATGGTAAATGTCAAATCCTCTTCAAATTCTCATTTTTGTTGGTATAAGAATATATTATTTTTTTACTATTTTTATGCTATTTTTATTGGTATAAGAATATAATAATGATGCTATGGAGAAGTTTTACTTCTCCATAGCATCATTTTCATGCTAAAAAACAACTTTCTCTTCAAAAACATATTTATGTATCGCGCGTTGCAGCCGTAATAAAAATCACGAAGAACGCAGTATGAAATTTGGATTTTTTTTGTGAAGGGTAACTAAAGGTCAATGAACGCCACAGAGAAAGGTGACGACAAATTCCTCTCATACGTCAATGAAGTTTCACTTAAAAAGTCTTCTATAACCTGATACACACTTCGAAATTCACTTTAACGAAGTGTCAACCCTATCAGGTCCGAGCGCGTTGTTAGTTGCTTGTTAATCGAAAAATCTGCAAGGCTTGTTACATATTTCGCCAGTATTGGCTTTGCGAAAATTTGAAACATTTTTTTACACATTTTTGCTAGCAAAACTGTTCTAAGTAACAAAAGATACCAACTACAAAAGGTTTTGTAGTAATACCAGCTTTGTGGATCCGCAGCTTCTCTCGCTTCGGATACTTGTCTATAGCATACACATATATTGATAGAAAAAACTACGGGTTGCACTCCGGGAGTGCCGGCAGAAGTGAAAACTTGATTATTAACGTTGAGCATTTTTAATATTTTGGAATGGTAAGAGAGTAATTTTGCACAAATTGCTTTAATTATCAGTATGAAAGTACTATAATGTATGTGGTAGAATACAATAATCATTTATTGCGCTATCGTACACAAACATGACAACACAAACATTTGCGAAAGTGCTTTGCGCCGTTTAAACGAAACAACAGACACAGGCACACATTTTCGCCGCGCCGGCTGTTTACTCTCCATCCGTCTTACGAATTTTCGATCAGGTCACGTGCTCAGGTGATCAGGTTAGTTAGTTTAGAAGTTTTTAACCATTCCAAAAAAGTGCGCAACGCCGCTTGAGAAGTTTTCACTTCAAAAATTGCCTATGTCCTTATATCTGTTCTAAATCTGTTCTAAAAAAATTCTATCTATTATAAAACTTTCTAAGATTTTTCTAAAATTAATTAAAATCAGTTAAGCTGTTTTACCGTGATAACGGGATACTCATGCAAATACACACATTTTCATATTTGTAAATAATGCTTAAGAGGAATATAATAGGAGTTTTGGCGCCATCGAGAGAAAAGATAATTGAAGTTTTTTTCATAATCATTGAATTTCGTGTTTATATTGAGTGAAATTAGTCAATTTTAGTGGCATTTTGTATAATTTTGTTCAGTGAAAGTGCACAAATGAAATAATCATAAAGAAATTAGCGTATCGTGTATTTCCTCGTTGCCACCAATTCTCATTACATGAGCTTGAGTAATGAAGCCAACGCTTCACACAAGAGCCAGACATGACTCACTAACGACTTATGACTTAAGACTAAATTATAATTGATTAAAATTGATATAAAATTTGATGCAAATTTCTACTTGACTAATGGCAAAATAGTAGCGTGAAGACCAAAATGTAATATTTCAATATTAACATCATTAAAATCTAACTAGACAGCTAAACAAAAACCTCAAAGGCTATAATATAAAAACCGAGCCAAGAATCTCAAACATTTAAGGCCATTTTTCATAAACTTTATAAAGTGAGTAATAGGGCTGATATAGATCAATCACCTTTCAGTTCTTTTAACCGACTTGAAGAAAAGAGAAGGTAACAAGTTCGATTCTTTTTCGACTTCTACATTCGTTATGTATATAAATTGATTTTCAGTAATTTCAGAATTTATTCCTTTATTAGAAAGAACCTACTTCCGAGCTGGTCCCGTTGCCACCAAGTCAGGATCTGATGATTCAATCCCACGGTAATCGAGGAAAATACTTATTTTTTGCAGTTTAAATGCGCTGATATCACAATAATTAACAACTATATTTTAGCATCAAAAGTCTAGTAACAAAGATTTTAAGTAATAAAAATTTTACCCCCGAATAGGATTTTTCCTTTTCATAGCAAAAAAGCTCAATTTTTTAACCATTCCTGTCGTTGAAATTTTTAGAAATCAAACCCCATCAAGTGCTAGAAATTTAAACATCTTGTCGGCCTATATGTGTCTGTAGATTATTAAAAATGGCCGATTTGACACTGCTACTACAATGCCATACCATTATAATAGAATTTTCGTTTAATTTTTATTCATATTTAGTTTATTCTTATTTTAGTAAATACTTAAAACACGAATTTTCAGAATGTGCAATGAAATACTAAACAACCAAAGTTGTTCAGCAGAATTTCGAAAGCGCGTTATCAACAAAACTTTGTTTTGTTACTAAGATTATACTAACAGAATATCGGCAATACAGCAAAACTGAGGATACTCGCAACCCAGACTCTGTGTGATAAAGTCGAAAACTTCTATTAAACTGAAGTAGACATCACATACCTACACATGACTTGCTTCAGTAATTTTTTTAAAGTACTGCCGACAAGACGAAAACATTAACATAACAAAATCAAAATAGGACCAAGTGCGAGTTGGACTCGCCGAATAAAAGTCTTTCTAATATTAGGAAGCATAATTAGGAATGCATATTGATAGAAGGAAGTCACATTAGACTGGATATCCAAAAATAGCGCTCTCATTTTCCTATGTATAAAGGTTATACATATTTGCAGTTATTAATAATATGCTACGCCTTTGAAAAATTACTGCCGATCATTTTATATTTCAAAAAATAATAACATTAATTATTATATTAAAGAAACAACCTAGCACAGAGTCTAATTATATTTTTCGATTAGTTTAAGCAACCTGCACCGCCTTCTCAGTTAATGGGAAAACTTGAATTGTTATTTTTCCTAGTTTTTGTTGTTTTTTCACTTTTTTACCATCTATAGACTTCCACAAACAATTCGAAACGAAAATTAGTCAAATCAGTCTAGTCATTTGAAAGTTATTCGCATACATACGCATACATTCGCATACAACCACAGCTTTACAGTTGTATAAAATTTGTAAGTTTCTATTAATACGACATGTCTACGTCTGTTAATAAAAGGCACGCCTTAAAATTAGCTGAGCGTTACAATTCTTGTAGCTCCCACCGCACTTTACTAAGTTAAAACACATTTAAGAATTAAGCCATATTTTAAAATTCTAAGATATGCAAGAACCTTGATTTAAGAACAAAGCAAGAGGCTGATATGAAGAAATTGTTAAAATTTATAACTTAAACAAAAAGTAATATACGTAACATAATAATAACATTAAAACAAAATCAGAAAACCCCGTCAAAACCTTGTAATAATGCTAAGAACCATTTTAATCACGTCAGCTACTTATTAAACAAAAAATTCGCATCAAAGTCGGTCCACTCATTTTGGAGTTATGATAGTTTTGGAGTTTCTGGGAAACTGACACATATAAAGACACGTCAAATTTACAATACTCTTTTTTTCAGTTAAGGGTTAAAAATAACCTTGAAATGGTCACGAGCTCCTAAACAAATGGTTGTACTAATGGTAAATGAATAAAAACTTATTTAATCGAGTACTACTTGGTTCAAGTCCTGTAAAAGGTTCCTCAGATTGTAAGTTCATTAATTCTTGACTTCTTAACATTATTGCTCGACTTTGTCTTGTTCCGGTTTAATGACACACCTTCAGCCTTCGACTAGCAAGCACTATTAATAACCAACTAAACTTATTTAAATACAAATGAAATTGCCCAAATTGCAATTTCCCGTCAAAAATATATAACATTCCTGTCATGGCGCGATATTACAGGAAAGGCAGTGCGTTATGAATGAATTGGACTTACTGGAAGCCAAAGACCCCAAATATACTGCAGCAAAAACTTTGCATTTAGTTATGCTCGAGATCTAACATATCGGCTTCAAATTGGCAAAGCACCATTACCACCTTTGGTGTTTGAAGGTGGCGTAAATTTTTACCATCGGGAAATCCGCCTGCTTGTTTGCCTTCCAACACCGTAAAAATAAAAAATAAATAAATATTATTTGCTGTTACATATTTCTGTCATAATGACAGTGTTTAGCACAGTTGTATTCCATCCCAGTTCCACTTACACTTACACTTTAATCCTGTCGACCTGCTGACCTGTCGTCGCTT
This sequence comes from Calephelis nemesis, assembly GCA_002245505.1. NCBI lineage: Eukaryota > Metazoa > Arthropoda > Insecta > Lepidoptera > Riodinidae > Calephelis > Calephelis nemesis. Next base: position 37,375 of record NJDD01000563.1, read on the forward strand.
CAAGTCACCGTTATCTCTTACTATTATAAGGGTCATGTGCTTGTTCGCTATTATGTAAAATAAAAATCTCTTTTCATTTTCATAATTTTTCAAAATCAAAACAAATATATTTTATTGCTTCAAGTATGGTACATGGTTCTTACAATTTTAACATCGCTTTTTTTGGCTGTTGATTAATCACTAGGTTTCAGATATAGAAGGTATGGTAGCTTAACCTAGTTTTGTATAAGTAATCTGATAGTAGAGTATTCTGAACTATCGAAACATTATCGGCAAAATTTCATTATCCGGAGCTTTACCTAATAACCCGTGTAATAGCCTCTCTCCATTCTATATTTTCACGAGGTTATACTAGTGATAATTAAGGATACTAGTTTTAATCATTTTAAAGCCAATATTAATTAAAAGAGATCTTGCAGAGTCCATGAAAATTCTAAACTTATTTTATACCAACTGCTGTTCATAATGCATATTAATAATTACACCACAATAAAATATTCAACTACCTAGCACATACATATCGTTTTACATTGTTTGTTGTCTGTAAGAAATCGCGTGTTTGTGATAAGTCCGCCTGCTATACTCTTACTTTAATTTTAAGATTCGATGTATATTTTTTTGTTGATGGTGTACAATAAAGAATAATAAATAAATATCCCTGGACAAGTCACACAAATTGAATATTTGTACCTATTGTATTGCATTGTATTGTATTGTATTAATAACCAATCTAAGATAAAAGATTTTAGACGCGTTACTATGCAACCACTGACATATTTTTTTCATCTTTATAGGTATAATATTATGTAAGAGAGTCTTGTTAGTTACACTATTTATAACCCAATAACGACTGAACCTTAGATTATTATTCTAAGGACTGAACCGATTTAGCTAGAAATTTATGGGGAGGTAGCTTAGAACCAGGAGACGGACGTAAGATACTTTTTATCCCGTTTAACTGCGAAGGAATTGGGTAAAACAATATTTAAAATTTTCCAACACAAACTGAATTAGTGGAACGAAGTTCGCTGGAACAACTAATCTCTATCTGCAGATAGGTTATTAGTAATGGCCGTTAGTTTATTTTATATTATCCTCACATCGGTTTTTTAGCCTGTTTTGAGTACATAACCAATTAATAGCTGGAAAGGGTGAGCATAAGGTATACGTTATTTTAAATTTTAACCTAGTAGGTATAGTGGTCTGACATTGATTTCATAAGGTCATGGGTTCGATTTCCGGGTTGGGCGATTTAAAATGATTACACAATTAATGATTACGCTTATACATAAAAAAATCAATAGCTAAAACTTGAGAACAGCTGGATCGATATGGCTCATTTTGGTTCTGTATTATTTGTGGAACTCCGAGAAAAGTTTAAAAGAAAAGAAAAAAAGAAAAATCTTCGAGGAAACTAAGAAAATTTACATTTTAAGTTTTACTATTACAACAGAACAGGTCAAATGAAGTTCGCCGGCACTGCATATTTCTAATAAAAACGACGTATCCGGGAATCGGATAAGTGCTCCGTTGGCAACATACTCAACTAAAACTCAAAGTATTAAAATAAGTAATAGTAAATATTACTTAAATAAATAATATATCATAACAAACTTAACGCATCATTAGCTATATGCATATTAAATTTCATACATATCTTCACGCCAAGTCCCTTTCATACATACCCACGCGGTATGCAGAGAGTATCGAGTGCCAGACCTCAGGATCCTGACATACCTGTCTGGCTCCCATCACATTCATTACCCTTTCATACAAACACGCCGGTTTCGGAGACTCTTGACACCACCCTTGGATAATATTCGAGTGATCAGATTAGATTAAACATTAGAGAAGAATAGATTAAATAATTTAAACGCGGTAAATACCTAAATACTGCAAAAAACCGTCGCGGGTTGATACTTTTTTTCAAATTGTAACTTATGATTCCTAAGTGGTTCCACTTAAATTTTATAAAGATCCAACTAGTGGGTTTTTAGCTTTTTTTATGTTATAGGAAGGCAAACAAGCAGACGGACTTCCAGATGGTAAGAAATTCACGCCGCCTAGAGGCACCAAAGATGGTAATGGTGCATTGCCAACCTGAGGTCAGGATGTTAGGCCTCGAGCAAAAGTAAGTTCACCGGCTACCTTACCCTCCGAACCGGAACACGTCATGACGTTATGGTGGCAGGAATAGGTAAGGCGGTGGTACCAATCCGGGCGAGTCGCTGCGAAACTCTACTACCTAGTCAGATGTCACGGTGTTAGTGATAATAAGCCTATGCTCGCCTTTTACGAGCTGCCTGGCAAGAAAGGCAGATGGTCTATTCTGCAAAGGAGCCTGGACCAACACGGGGAAAAGGAAAAGGAACAACACGGGGAAAAGTTATATTTAACGATTAATATTTTTTATGTAGGTGCCTCGACGACATAGTGACCATCTATCCATCATGATCCACCTTGATAAAAAAGAGCTGTCAATCTGTTCGTTGTTGGCCGAATAATCGCCTAATAAACATACAAATAATTATATCCCCTTTTGTGGAGTCAGTTAAAAATAAAACCCGTCTGGACACTAAACTAGTACTAATACTATCTGTCATACAGTACATGGTGTACATACTTGTATTACTTACATACTTCATTTTCTTTGAAGAAAGTGTGGGAAAATTAAACTAAAATTGCAAATGAAAAAAGTTATAATATTAACAAATATTAACTCCTATTAATATTGGGTAATATTATTATAACAGGAGTTAATATTGGGTAATATTAACAGCAGTCAAAAACATAAAGACATTTACAACGTTAGTAACACGTTCTTAGTAGAAGTATGTTACAAGAGATTCTTGAAGTTAGTTGTTAATCTACTAGTAGTTATTCACCTCGTCCTTTAAAAATATAGGTATACCGCTTCTTACCAAGAAGCTTGTAAAATGATATTTCAGTTCATGTCACCATCACTATGACTGTACCAATTTTCTTATTTTTTATTTTTATGGTATTAGAAGACAAAATTTCTAATGGTAAGGATCCCGGACCAACACGGGAAAAATATGAATTTGAGTATGGGAATAAAAATGGTAGACTTTTGTTATGAATCGTCTGGATTTCGCTTCAAAATGCTTCATATTTTCCTGCCGCCATAATTTCGATGCTCACCGCTCGTATTCCGCTTAAAGGGAATATCCCCGAAGATCTAGGCAGAGGAACAACCAAGGCACCCACGACTAGCCGAAGACACTAAGTCTAACAAGGTGATAGGTGGCAAGTCTATCACCAACCTTGCACATATCCAATCCTCAGCAACGTTATTTTTAATAGAAAATAATATTCTTTTTTAGTTGCCCGATGCCCGACCCGGAAATCGAACGCTTAAGAAGTCCACAGAGGCGACAATTTAATTAAACTTGATTTTAATTGAAGGTTGCTAACCTCAAACCAGGTTCACGTTGGCAACGCATAATTTCGATACATTTGTTATATACATTGGGGAACCGTCGGAAAATCTGTTTGTTTTCCTTTTGTGAAACGGTATCAGATTTTTAAATAGCCTGCAAATTTTTTAAAAGTGAAGTATTTTTAAAACCAACATATAAATAAAGTTAACGTTGTAGTTAATACTGGACGACACCCAGGAGGATAATAAGTAATTGGGAAACAGGAAGTGTCCCGACAGTAGCTTGTTTGCTTTTGTTTTAATGTAATTTGGTTTTACGGGAAATCCAAGGTGAATGTTTGTGAATTTCACAGTTCCCAAACATTCCATTCTATAACAGATGTAAAATTAGCCTTTATTTTGCTAATTCCGCGTAAGCAGTGTAACTGTTGTGGCAAATAATCCTTTAAACGACACAGAGTGTGACAAGCCCAACTGAGGTTCCCACCACCCACCTCCGCGACCAGAACACGAATGAGGGAAGCGCTCGGGAAGCAATATAAATTGTCAAGTTCTTCACATGTGACAACACTCCCTAAAGTTCCCACCTCCCACCTCCGCGCCCAGATCACGAATAGAGAGATACGAATAGATCCGAACATGGAAAACAAAACCACTTGTCACGTCTGTCACCAACTTTTCGCATTTGACTTACGTTTCGCCTCGACACCGTATACGTCCGGACCACCGGTTTGTGTAGTTAGGCGTGTACACTAGCCACTTGACCAACGAATACTCAAAAAAAAAAATAATGTGGAAATATTTCACTTCTTACCATTCCTTTCAATAGATTCTAAATTTAAGCATTTTGGAATTGTAATTAGAAATGCCAAATTGCGATCAATAAGTAGTAATAACAAAAAAAAAACAGAAATATAGTAATTTGTACCTACTTAAAAGTGATAGCAGCTGACAGCTTACTAAAAACGTGTATAAAAGATGACCGTTAACGTACTCTCCGTTTCCGCAACTTCGGCATTCACTGGGAAAGTGTTTTTCGGAAATGTTGTTTTTCATAGTTTCTTCACAGTTATTACTTTTTTCTTGCCTTTCGAAAGTTCCCTGTACTTGAACAAACAATTTAAAAAAAAACTAGCCAAATCGGTTCAACCGTTCTCGAAAACGAAACTAACGAGCAGCAATTCATTTTTATATATACAGATAAACTATTAATTTGTTAAAGTTAAATTAAAATTTAGAATGTGTATACACACACAAATATGTGTTTTAAAGACAATAAAAAAATAACTTAAAAAAACTGTTTCTTCTAAATATTTTATTTTTTCCTATTTGAACCATTTTGTCGATTTTTGTTACAAAAATTTGGCAACCCTACCCACGATTAGCTCAAGGTACTTAGTCCTTCTATAATGTAATAGGCGGCAAACCTGTCTTCAATCGAGCACTTATGTCCATCCAATCTTGGGAAACATTGTTTTTATTAGATAATTGAAAGAACACTATTTTTGAATGGGCGACCTGTTAACCGAATTCTCATACAGTCAACACTAATACCTAATCTTAGAATCGATAATTTAAATGCGAAAATATCCTTTATGAAAAAATATTCATCAAGCGCCGGCAACATCGTAAACTTAGGCCGGTATAACAAGCTCTCAGTTTCATGCCTCGGGTTTTTAAATTTAATTATAAGTACAAAATCTTGTGGACAAAACAAATAAGTAAGGCCGTTTCAGAAAACGAGGGTTGAATTTGTAAAAAAAAGAATTTAATCCCATTTACGAATTCGCTAATCGCCTACAGTCGTAAGGCACCCCACCGTCTGTGACAGAGGGAGGTTAAATTAATGAACTTGTTCATTAAGCCTAAGTGGAATTGACGCTAATGTTTGCTTTAAAAAACAATATCGACTAAACAGCTTACAAAAGGAGTTTAAGGAAACAATTGTTTTCTTAAAACAAAAGTCTACGTAATACCTACTATTTGTAAAAATTAGTAAGAAAATTTTAATTTCAGTATATAAAGTAATTTCAGTATATTATTATGTAATACCAAAAAGTATAACCACTTCAACGTCCACGTAACTACAGCTACGTAAAAAAATATTGGGTCGTACGTCCAGGTAACCATAGTTACGTATCAAAGACACCAGAAAAAATTGAAAAAGAAAAACAACAGAGATTAATAAATATGCACATTTACTATTCGCTTCGCTCCCTGACCACATTCGCAACAGTGAGATACGAGAAAGAGTAGATTGAAAGGAAGTGTCAGGCTTGCTGCGCTGGTAGATAGAATGACAGATGAAAAATTGTCGAAGATAGGTATACAATGCGAATGTGGATTATCGTAGGTATACCTACGAGGGATCAAATCACTCGGGTGTTATCGGAAGGTGGTGTCAAAAGTGTTCGAACCCGCGTATTTGTATGAAAAGGGTAATTAATGTGGAGGAAGATAGGCAGGTCTTCAGGTCAGATTTGGCACTCGAGACATTCTGCCAACCTGGTAAGGGACTTGGCGTGATGTATGTAAAATGTATGTATGTACTTGTCTCTAGTAATACTAGACCGTTTAAAAGTGTAAACAAGGCTATCATCTGCAATTGCAAACGAAAAAGTATAGACAACGTTTGTTACGTGTGCGGTACCACACGTAGGCACTTGCCATTACATCGCACACATGCAAAGGAACATGTTGCAAATTTTGAAGTTAAAATCACCTAATTTTAAAATGTGTTATTCAAAAATAAATTTGTGTACCTACATTGTCGAGGTATTTTTTTAATGTTGGTAAGATGTTATTGCACTGCACGAAAATAATATTTTTAAACCAACAAAAAACAAAAAGTACAAATATGATGAGCTTATTTTTTGTATTTAAGACCACCACAACTTTTAACAGAGTAATCTGATTTGAAACATGTCCATAAAAATTTGGAATAAAAGTTTCAAACCCCAAGGGCATGAAAATAAATTGACGTTGTATAATCAATTATTAAATTAAAATTCAAATGTGTGTATGGTGTAAAAAAAAACAAATCTGAGGGTAGTTAAAAGTAAAATAATCATAGATAATTGAAAAGAAATAAAATATAAAACTGTGATTTTAGAGTATTAATTTATTACAATAAAGCAAGTAAATAAAAACATTATTATTATTATTTAGATAGTAAAATAATGATGAAGCATACGACTCGTATGATTGCACGATGCATCATCATATCGTCCTACGGACATCATACGAGAGTCAAACTGAAAGTTCTTAGAAAATCAAAAACTAAGCATTCTAGCAAGTTATTAGTTTTATTATAACTTTTCAAAATAGCGTCCATTTACATCAATACATCGCTGGAACCATTCGATGGAACCATTGAGAAAAGCACCTTGCCCACTCGGCCTTAGGGGTCTCTTCGACGGCGTTTTGAAACGCAGCCACTGCTTCTTCGGCGTCCATAAAATGTTTTCCTGGAAGTTTTTCTTTTATTTTCGGGAATAAATAAAAATCGCAGGGTGCGAGGTCGGGGCTATACGGCGGGTGACCCAGTAATTCCACGTCTGAGGTCGCCAAATAGTCGATCGTTTGCCTGGCGGTGTGCGACGAGGCATTGTCGTGATGAAGGAGGATCCTGCTGCGAGGTCGTTTCTCTCGAACTTTTTCCAAGACAAGTGGCAAACAGTTGTTAATGTACCACTCTGCATTAACCGTTTTCTGATCCCCTAAGACAACTGTCGCGTAATGACCTGTCTTTCCGAAGAACGAGGCCACCATCTTTTTTCCAACACTTCGACCTTTCTTCACTTTAGTTGGCAACACTTCGGAAGGAAACACCCACTGAGCAGACTGTCTTTTGGTTTCCAGATCATAACAGTAAATCCAGCTTTCGTCACCCGTTAGTATGTCGAACACAGCATTTCAGTCACCTCCGTTAAATTTTTGGATCATTTCTCGGCACCAATCAACACGTCTGAGTTTTTGAGCCTCGGTCAAATTGTGCGGTATCCAGCGGGCACAAAGCTTCCTGACCGCTAAATGTTCATGGAGTATTTTGTGCACTTGACTCATACCTGTGCCTAGACTTGTCCGAATCTGCTGATAGGTCACTCTTCTGTCAGTCTCTATCATACGCCGCACAACACTGATATTGTCGTCAGTTGTCGCTGTAGAAGGCCGTCCCTCACGTAAATCATCGGTGAGATTAGTTCGACCTCGTTTGAATTCATTAAACCAGTTGTAAACTGTGGCACGAGATGGGGCTTTATCGTGAAAAGCCAATCGAAGTCTATTATAACTTTCTTGTTGACTTATATGACATCGAAAGTCATAAAAAATCATTGCACGAAAATGTTCTCGCCTTAAATTCATTCTGACGTGCACAGACAATTTCCAATTTGCCGCCAAATCGTAAAACAAATGACAAATGAATGAAATGTATACTCAATATTATTGGTAAAGAGTTCTATTTTCAAAATTTAAACTTATTTTTTTAATATAATGCTTTTAAGTTGCCAGTTCTAAAAACTTTCAGTTTGGCCCTCGTAGGTTAACGAATTTCACAAAATTTGTTTTAAAGCCCGGTAAGGTTGTAAAAACCGCGAGGTTGGCAACACATTAGTCATTTTCAAAAAAAGAGAAATTCGCCATGTTTGTCCGGGTTCATTTGCAGAATAGACCATCTGCCTTTCTGCCAAGCAGCTCGTAAAAGGCGAGCATAAACATACCCTCGCAGCGACTCGCCCGTATTAATACCACCGCCTTACTTATTCCTGCCGAAACATCGTCAGTGCTTCCGATTTAGAGGATGAAATAGCGCCTAAACTTATTTTTGCTCGAGGACTAACATTACGGCCTCAGGTTGGCAATGGACCATTACCACTGTTTGGTGTCTTTAGGCGGCGTGAATTTCTTACCAGCAGGAAATCCGTCTGCTTGTTTGCCTTCCCATATAATAAAAATAAATAAAGAAAATAAATAAATAATTCAAAAACCAATACAGGTTGGTTATACTCAAAGGTCAGAACAATAAAGTAATCAAAATAAAAAATGGCGCTCCTAAGTATCCATCACGGACGTGTAAATAAACTACGAGTGCATTCATGGAAGCCATTTTGAAAAATAGTAAAGATGGCGGACTGCGTCATAAAGGCATTATCAAAATGATTATTACGTTCTTTTGATCATTTATAATCAAAATAACAATTATTAATAAGTGCAATGATTTAGTTGGCCTATAATAACTAGATCCCAAATAAGTTAAAAACTTGTAACAAGCAAATACCATAAACTATAAACCCTAACCAATCTGTGTAGACAAATATTTCCCGTTATCTATTACAGGATAAGAACCTTAAGTACGCCATAAAAAGGACTTACGACCACTCCATACAATATTAACAGCAATAACTTGTAATAGATCACTGATAGGTCATTCATATTAAAGGTCATCTTATAATGGCAATATGTTCCTAAGGGATAATAGAGGTCGGCACAAATGGGACTTAGTGACCTTTCGTTAAGTTTCCACCGGCTTGTGGCTAATACAATGACGTTTATATGAACTGAGGTAGACATAACGCATTGTACAAGTTTCACTTTCTTCGCCGGTACTTGGTGGAAATACATATTAATCACACACATTTTAAAATAGTCGTACAACATGATAAAAAATTACAAGGTTTTTAAAGTTATAAATTGGAAAGAACGTACTTATGTGTGTAGCTCTGGCTAAACCAATGAACCGAATCCATGAAATTTTATATGCATAAAACAAGTTAAAGCCACGGTTTCCAAAATAGCGATACAACTTCAGACTATAACTATCCATGATATAGCTAAGACTAGTCTTTTACGTTAGCTTTTAAAAAAATCGCAAGGAAGTCTGAATTAATGATTCAAACAGACAACCACACAAAACACACACCCATTATCTCTCTCATACACACTTACACAAACGCATACACACACAAACATACACATTCTCTCTCACACACACATACACTAAACACACGTCTAATTTCTAAACCCGTTTTTTGCCACCGGGGGCTAAAATGGCATTACGCAATGTCTTTACTCCACGTTACGACCAACAGCTAGTAAATTTTATGTCACTTTCACCACCGAGACCTATAATTGACTGTCACAGTTTCACATGACACATATTGTTGCGGAAAGTGTTTTTTGCAAAAAACCTAAACTCTTTATAATGTCAACGTTAGCCATTAGTAACTTGAAACATTACGTTTTAAAACATTTAACTACTGGAAAAAAATCCCAAAACAAAAACTTTATTATGGACACGTCTATTTCAATTCTCATTAACATCTTTGACTAAAGCGTCGTAAGGATTTGGCTTTCGGATCCACAATTAAGGGGGAAACTTTTAATAACCAAGAATGATTTTATAGGCTCTGCGGGTAGAATCGGGCTTGATTTATGGGTTTGAGTTTTTAAAGTTCTTAAATATAACGATGAATGGTACTGAAATTAAGTTTGCGCATCATTATTATATAAGGAATACTTTCTCTAAGAATTTCATGTGGAATTAATGGTATTCACAAACTTCGATACCCATAAAAAACGATTCCAGATTTAAGTATTTTGATTTAGTTCGGTTTTTTGAAATTCAAAGCAATAGGATAGATCTAAGGGCCAGAGAAGTCTAAGCAAAAAAGGAGAATTTATTGCGGATGAACATTTATCGATATAAAATATGTAGGATACCTCTGATCTTACTTACCTAATCGAATTTTAGTTTAAGTGATAAGTTAAGTTACAATTTTCCTTACAAATTGCATATTGACTGATTTAAAAGTAGAGGATTGACTTTTCTGAGTGTGGATGTTAGTATTACTTTTTAGATTGGTTGCAATGTACCATGTATTTTAAAAAATGTTTTTGATTGCCCAATAGGAAAGTGGAATGATTGTAAATATTTGGATAAGATAATAAATTAAAGTGATAAGTTAAATTACAATTTTCCATACAAATTGCATATTGACTGATTTAAAAGTATAGGATTGACTTTTCTGAGTGTGGCTGTTAGTATTACTTTTTAGATTGGTTGCAATGTACCATGTATTTTAAAAAATGTTTTTGATTGTCCAATAGGATAGTGGAATGATTGTAAATGTTTGGATAAGATAATAAATTAATACTGTTTTATGTTTTGCCTCTGTGGTCTTGCGGTCCGATCAAGTATATTTTCAGTTTTCTAATAAAAATAACGCTGCCCGGGAATGGATATGTATCTGGTTGACGATAGTCTTGCCATCAATCATATTGTGAAACTTAGTGTCTTCGGCATACGTGGGTGCCCTGGTTGTGCCACTGTCTACCTATTCAGTGATATGGATGTGTAGATACTTTTTTGGATATGTTTAACAGATATTTAGTATTTCTAGTAGGAAGCAACTGCCGATGTATATGTGCGTATGTTTATTATGTATAGTCAAACCGAAGCACGGATTTTAGACTAAATAAACAAATATCTTTGAATCAATTAAACAAATTGATCTAACTAAAAAAAGGCAAGTTGTGTGCTTACGATATTAATTCACAATATTACTGACCGCATCGTTGGTCGAGTTGCTAGCGTGTGGTTACCACTGACCCACAGCGAGGCTTGGATTCGATTCCCGACGGGGGCAGGCATTTGTGTGATGAACATTTAGAAGTATGCATTTCCGGGTCTGGGTGTTTATCAAATTTATTCTGGTATCTATATAAGTATTTCTTTGTATTACTTTGGGGTTAGATTCAATTTTTGTTAAAAAAAATACAGTGAACAACCAGAACAAACATTATAAATTAAAATAAACATTAAAAAACGATGTTTTTCACCAAAGCCTACCTCCGTCGGAAATCTAATCCGGGCGTGGCGTCTGAGCCACGGTAATATTCTACGCTAACGCGCCCTTGGCCTCGACAAGCCACCTTTATTCCACCATCTGAGCCATCCAACAGTCCAAAATCATTGTAAAACTGAACCAGGTAATCCAACAGGTTACAATAATACAATATTCCAGTAATATAATTTACTAGCTAACCCAGCAAACTTCGTATCGCTTGACATTAATGTTTCGACAGTAGCGCAGTCTGTCGGATCCGATGTGAAACATTCCAGAATCAATACCTACTTGTTATTAAAAAAATAATTAAAAAATATTCCAGGAGACCAGATTGTGAATCTAAACCATTCTCGAATTCCCTTGAACACACACAAAAAGTTTCATCAACATCGGTCCAGTCGTCTAGAAGGAGTTTAGTGACAAACATACGAACATAAGAATTATATATACCTATAAAGATTAGATAAATCCACTAACACGCGATAGGATCTTATTTATAACCCAACAATCTTAATTAATTTATTAACACTGTATATACAAAAGTTGTTTGTTTCCAAAATGGTATTAAATCTTTAAGAGCTGTTGATACTAATACTCCTTCTGAATGGGAAGTCACGGAGCGGCTGACGTGTCTTACTACGAGCTACGAGGCGAGTCAATTTGTAGCGCGGAAAGGATTAGAAGCTGTTTTCCATTGAAATGAGATATTTTGAAAGTATATACAGGGTGACTGATAAATTAGGTGTTGTTGCTGTAAATACAGGTAAATGGTGTGTTACATTAAATACAGGGAATTAATATGAACATAATAAATATAAACACAAATTTCGTAATTAATTTAATTGTTTACATTTCGACTATTCACCTTGTCGTTTACTTATCCGTACTCTTTTGCAGCTATCCACAATTTATTCGGATGCCTATTCGCATCCATACTCAGTTTAAGCTGTAACTTTATGCGACTCACTTTCTAGTAAAATTCATGAATGTGAAACTCTTAATTTTTTCAAAAAGCAATAAAAGGAACATTTTTTTAGGGTTGTATAAGGTCCTTTTGTGTCGGTATATTTTTTTTGTATGTATATGCAATGAGTAGTTATATTCGTGATAGTTTTATACACGTCTACTTATTTTTCTTATTGTTTTCAGTAGAGATAAGTTCGCCCTTGCGTTTTTTTCAGTCTTAAGTTTTTTTATCTTTGTTGTGTACAATAAAACATAATAATAACAATAATACGACTAAACGGATCCGGCTTATTCTTTTTTTTTGAAGTGTTAGTTTATTACCAAAAGAAGGTTCTTGTAAAGAGAAAAACCAGAAAGTGAATGGGAAAAAAATATTTTTTCCCATCAAAATTGAACAAGTGAAACGAAGTTCGTCGGTATAGTTTTTCTCATAAAAATAACGTCGCCCAGGATTGGATATGTGCACGGTTGGGGATAGGTTTGTGTCACACGATTATTGCATTTTAGGGTTCCGTACCCAAAAGGTAAAAACGGACCCTATTACTGAGCCTCCGCTCTTTGTCTGTCTGTCTCCGGGCTGTATCTCATAAACCGTGATAGCTAGAAAGCTGAAATTTTCACAAATGATGTATTTCCGTTACCGCTATAACAACAAATACTAAAAATTAAAAATAGTAAAATATTAAAGGGTCCCCATACAATAAACGTGTTTTCATCGTATTTTTTTGTTCATATTAAAAACGGTAACAGATAGACACTTAAAATTTTCATAGAATAGTTACTAGTATATCACCTTTCTAAATAAATAATTAAATAGCAATAAAGTAATTGTTAAAGAGATCCCCCTAACAAAAAAAACGTATTTGTTGATAGATAGAAAATAGCACGGAACCCTTCGTGCGCGAGTCCAACTCGCACTTGGCCAGTTTTTTAATTAATCAATAAATATTCTCAATTTAGTGTTTACCGATTCATGAATCTAATTTAGCAGAAATTAATATGAGATTCTACAGATGAACTAAATCCCATTCACGAACGCTCCATTCAACCTAACACCGACAAGAGGTGCCCTAATTAGCGAGGTCTGATGGTGACACCTTTGTTACCTACTTCATACCTGAATATCCATTGTAATATCAATTAAATTTGAATTATGCTTGTATGAAATAGAGTGGAAATATGGTTTTGAATGTAGGTACATAAACTTGCATATTTTCTCGCCAAGTCCCTTATGGGATAGGTAGAGTATCGGGTGCCAAACTTCACGATCCTAGCAGACTTGTAGGGCTACTCTTGAATCTGGATACCATTCGAATTGGAAATTAAAATCGTATATGTAATTTAAGGTACTTTTGAACACAGTACCTTCTAAAGGATCATTAACATTTAGTTATAAATAAATTCAACGAATCGGATAAAACACTTTACTGTTTACTATTTATTAATTGACAGATGAAAAATTGACAAAGCAGATATACAATGCGAATGTGGATGGATGTAGGTACCCGGGGAGACCAAGGCTGACATTTCACAAACTGGTCGCTCGGATATTATCCGAGGGTGGTGTGAAAAGTCTTCGCAACCGCTGTGTTTATATGAAAAGGGTACTGGATGTGGAGAAAATCAGAAAGTTTTGTCAGGATCGTGAGGTTTGGCACTCGATAGTCTCTGCATTGTTGGCGTGAAGATATATATGTATTTATTTACCAAATACTAATAATTCGCCAATATTGTGTGCGATAGAACCTAAAATGACATACTCGATTCCAACTTCCAATATTGCATGAATTGGATTGGTAACACCACCTTACGTATTCCTGCCGCCAAACTGTCAGCGCTTGCCGTTGACGTGTTTCGGTTCGGAGGATAAGGTAGCCGGTAAACTTACTTTTTCTCGAGGCCTATTATCCCGGCTTCAGGTTGGAAGCGCACCATTACCACCTTTAGTGTCTTTAGGCGGCGTGAATTTCTTACCATCAGGAAATTCGTCTCCTTGTTTGACATCCAATAATATAAAAAAAACACCTTCTTATAATGCCCGTGCGATTTAAAGTTGTTTTTTTTTATTTTGGTTGGTGGTTGGTTAGTTTAATTGTTTAGATGGTTAGCTGCCAAAAAATTTAAACAACAAAGACGCGCAATCAGTAACAAAATAAAGACAGTATCTATTCAAACTTGGTTGTTTTACTCCTGAATCCTCATTTCACAGTTGTTACAAACTTGTGAGTTTAGTACAGACTACGAGTACAGAGCCGTCACTTTACAATCCACAAAGTACAAACTAAATCAACTAAATCCAATTCACTAAAACTCCAACCCCTGTCAATATTAACAAGGGGCGTAATTAGCGATGACGATAACAATTGCTTTGTAGATTCACGTAAATAACTGTTGTGTTTCGAATTGGTTTTGTTAGTGAATTGATAAATTCCAGACTAAATTATTAAATACATGAAATTCAAACCCTTTTATTAAGTTTAATGTACTACATACATGTAACGTAGGTACATACTTTGAATAAAAATACTGTATTTTTGAATGTATGAGATGAGCAGACTAAATTATCAAATACGCGAAATTCAAACGCTTTTATTAAATTATTATTGTTAATATATAGGTACATACTTTAAATTCGAGTACTGTATTTTAGTATAGTTTTGTATGTATTGGACAAAAATGTTGACGCGCACAACAAGTTATTTCTGATTATGATATACCTCGCCTCCTTCGTCTTATCGAGAGTAGGGTAGCCGGTAGACTTCCACTATAGACCTAACATCCCGACCACAGGACGGCAACGCACCCGTGTATTAAAAAGTCTGTCATCATGTAAGTATCAACAATACTAATGTATCTAGCATATGTTGGAGTTAGAAAAAAGAGGAGACTGGTGGTAGAGTGCTATGCAGCACCTTGCCGGCCAGGATTCCACTGCGTTACCTATTCTTGCCACCATAATTCTGAAGGTTAGGCTAACCGGTAGACATGCACAATACACACACCAGTAACATCTATGATGCCTATAGGCCACAGTTGTCTATTAAAATAAGGAGATATGTGTGATTGTACGTTGAACTATCACATGAAAGTAAGAGAAAGTAGAAGAGAAAAAGAGTTGAATAAAGCTATCAATCCCTACACTACACTGCTTTAATTATTCATTAGCAAAATGTTAGTTTTAGTTCTAGTATATTTAACTGTTTAACATTACTTTATCACTTTAACCTCTAAGATAATAAAAAACACAAAAATATAGTTTTTTTATTTTCATCGGCTAACGAATAACAGTTTATAATTTCACGGTTGGCTGTGGTCAAACTATAAACTTTAGAAATAAATTACGTATAGTTATAAATAGTTTACAGAGAGCTTTGCCGCCATCGAGAGAAAAGATGGTGGAAGTTTTTTCATAATTATTGTATTTCGTGTTGATATTGAGTAAAATTAGTCAATTTTAGTGGCATTTTGTAAAATTCTGTTCAGTGAAAGTGCAGAAATGAAATAATCATGAAGAAATTAGCGTATTGTGTTGCCGCCAAATCTCATTACATAAGCTTGTGTAATGAGGCCACCGCTTTATCTAAGAGCCTGACATGACTTACTGACGACTTATGACTGATCACTTATTATAATTGATTAAAATTTATATAAAATTTGATGCAAATTTCTACTTGACTAATGGCAAAATACTAACGTGAAGGCCAAAACCTAAAGAAAGAAAGAATTAGTTTACAGTTAACTTTTTTCTGATCAGTTTGGTATCTCGATAGCTTTACTTATTATTATATGTAGAAGACGTAGAGCACGATAAAACAGAACGCTGTCGTTTGGTGACTGTTGCTCCCTGGGCACTTGACCATAGAATTTTGTTGGTGACTACAATCACCGTGAACTGGTGACTGGTTATAAGTATACGGTGACATAAACCCTCATAATTCAAACCTCAACTATTTTCACTTAGCAAATAATTTTGTTTCATCTAAACTCTCTTCTGAAATGCTAAAAATATTCAACGTAACAATCATATCGTGTTTAAATCAGAGAAAATTTGAAAACTTTACATAACATCCTTTCTCGTGAATACGGCATTTTCATAATTTCTA
Source organism: Calephelis nemesis (assembly GCA_002245505.1). Lineage (NCBI taxonomy): Eukaryota > Metazoa > Arthropoda > Insecta > Lepidoptera > Riodinidae > Calephelis > Calephelis nemesis. The sequence continues at coordinate 53,691 of NJDD01000563.1, forward strand.
CTCCAAAGAATTTCCTGGCGGAATATTTAAATTATCTCGTACCACACAAGCTTCCGCCATTATAAAGGATTTTTAAATACATTATTTAAGGAGCTTGAAACTTGACTTATCTTTATGAATATATTTTACGGGAATCCAGTTTATTTATTACGCGACTGCTCCGAAAAGGAGCATTATCTTTTAACGTGTTGGTCCGGGCCCCTTTGCAGAATAGACCATCTACTTTTCTGCCAGGCAGCTCGTTTAAGGCGAGCATAGGCTTACCGTCACTAGCACCGTGACATCCTACTAGGTGGAGTCGCCTTGCCTTTTCCTTCCGCCATAACGTTAGTGGTTTGACGTGTTCCGGTTCGGAGGGTAAGGTAGCCGATAAACTTTCGTTTGCTCGAGGCCTAACATCCCGGCCTCAAGTTGGCAACGCACCATTACCACCTTTGGTGTCTCTCGGCGGCGAGAATTTTTTACCATCAGAAAATAAGTCTGCTTGTTTACCTTCCAATATCATAAAAAAAAATATATACCTCTGTACTAATGAATCAACGAATAGGAGTTAGAAGCTTGAAATTTGACTTATCTTTATAAATATATTTTACGGTAATCCAGTTTATTTATTACGCGACTCATGTGGTAGATTTAGTATTATATAGACGCGTCACAAATCACAACTCACAAGTGCCACGTGTAGGTTAACGTGAAATAAAGATTTTTGGTCAGGTGTCAGTCAAAGATTTAAGATACAAAAACACAGAAATACTTATATAGATACCCAACAAATATAATTAACACTCACGGTGGCACTCAGAGATGTTGATCAATTTTTTAATGTATAATTAAGTAATTACGTAACTCTATTCATAATCAGCCAAATCGGTTTAGCCGTTCTTGAGTTATAAATAGTGTAAGTAACCCGACTTTCTTTTATCAATACATATTACCTATAAAACAAAGTCCCCCGCCGCATCTGTCTGTCTGTTGGCGATTTGCTGGAAAAGTACTGAATGGATTTTCATTCGGTTTTCAACAATAGATAGAACAATTCTCGAGGAAGCTTTAAATGTATAGTAAGTTTATGTTTTCGCATTAGCACGTACATGTTTATTTATGTCAATACCATTTCTCTGCCTCGCCAAGTTTTAAATCCATACCAATAAATACATTTTAACTTCAAAAACACGAATTAATTATAATAACAAAAACATATTTCTAGGAAAAATACAAGCTCACGACTTCACATCAGCTTATCTCCGATACCAAGGCAACTATTTGTCAAAGTTTCTCGGCCACTCTAACTTGATCTTTTTACACCACATCAAAACGTGGCTTCCTTCAACGATACAAATGAGGAGCAGCATTAGGAGGGTCATAATAAATTGGACGTGTGCGACATATTGAGAGTATCACATCTCATGTATAATTCACAAACGAGTTGAATCGAGATTTCGCGAACAGCGAACTAGGGATGTTATTTGTTTTAAGTTTAAGTAACATCGATGATATTACAATTGCAATGGGGGCTTAAATTCAATTAATTCTAGTTCTCTTAACATCATTTATGTTTTAGTTATCCTGTTACTGCAACATAAAGGCATGGTGTCTGTAGTCTACGGTTATTTTTACCATCAAAAGAGCCGTGTACTTGTTAGTGGTCTTGTCACTTGCTTTCCTTAGTACTAATATTAATGGGTTGATAAAACATAAAACATTTGTAGTTGACTTCAGAAACCATATTCTGTTCGAAACGTCTAAAAAATCAAAAAAAAAGAGCGTACTCCTTCCTAAAAGGTCAGCAACGCGTCTGATCGACTTCTAGTATTGTAGATGTCTGTTAGCATAATTTATCAATTATAATTATGTAGTCAATGTGTTAGCTTGATCTTATTTAAAAAAAAAACATTAATTATTCTTCTTAGTAATCGTACGTTTTAGACACGCACTTTTTGTATTTTATTCTAAGTAATGTACCTATTCAATTCGGTTGATAATATAAAAATGCATAGTAATTTACGCTTTTACGCTCTAAAACTAAGACCTTTTCTACATATTATATGTCGACAGTAAAGAAAACTGAGAAATGTTTCCAAGTCCCAATTTTTATACAATAGACCATTAAGCCGTCCTGACTGACAGCTATGAGACAAATAAAAATTTAAATAAATCAATACCGACAAAACCAATAGTGATAGGCTACTGCACAGAAAGCTGCTCCAGCAGCCTTGCCTTAGCTATTCTTGCCGACTTAATGACAGTGTTTGGTACTGACTTCTGTTGGATAACTTATGCACTTTTGATTTCATATCCCGAACGGTGTTATATTATTTATAGTGTTTATGTTGTTTTTATAATTTATAGAACACGATTTTGACCAGGGTCGATAATTTTTAAAACCAAATAAAATAGTAGTAGGATGAAACCCATTAGAAAAAGAGGAGAATATGATCAAAATGAAAGGAAAAATAAATTACGGTCGATCCGAGTTCGGGAAGTGGGAGGGGGGTGGTTTAATGGTAAAAAATGGTTTATTTTGATTTCCGTCAAAACAAAAAGTCCTATCGAAAAAGGTTACATGGAAAAGTTGTAGGTAATAAAATGATCTAAAACTTTTGCATTAACACTTTTTTCACATAACCTCAAAATTTATGTGAAAAATTCAAAATACCAAGTTTTTGGTTTTTTATTTTTATCTTTTACAAAAATGTCTTATTTTTAACGAAATTTGGTGAAAACTTACCATTTTATGTCCCAAATACGCTGTAATTTATTTGATTAAAAATATTTATTTTTTTACCTTATTTTGTATTAATATCGAAAAAACACCCTAATTTTCAATCGAAAAGTCACCCGTCAAAATATCAGCTTTTTCAAAAAGTTGGTATGTTTTCTGTTCCTTGAAATCTCTACTTTTCTATGGTGAAAAAAAAATATATGTTACTATAGTAAATATTCACAGTAAATGCAAAAATCGAAAAATAATTTCATTTAAAAAATGTGATTGCTGCAATTTGTTTCAATTAAAAAGTTGATTTATTCAATGCTTATTACATTTATGTCATAGAAAATCTCATTATATAAAAATATAAATGTAACTCGTACAATTAAATGTAGATACTTTATTATGATTACGTTATTCATTACAATATTAATTTTAACACATTAATCTTATGATTCATAACTGCTAGTACAACATTTTTGGCAAATAAACAATTATAATAATTATTATTATTATTCCTATGCAGATTCGAAAAGTTTTTTTTAAGTAAACTTGTAACAATTATCTTTAAGAAACTCAGCGTGCACGTGTATTTTTATAAACTATGTTGTATATTGTACTGTATTTCGAATATTGGTTAGGCTATCGGTTGTAACAGCTGCTACGAAATAGTAGGTATGTATGTAGTAAGACCCGAACTCGCCTAGCCTCTTCCCCACTTCTCCATGAAATACCTTTTGATGGGCTACTATTTTTCGTAGGTCACTCAGGTATATAATTTTTCTTGAAATAGTTATAAGTAGACATCTACGCATATAATTTAAAGAATATTCGACAACTTTCCCCAAATATTGTAATTGTCTTATTAAATATTAATTTTATTAACTTATTTGTTTGTTAATTATAGTAGTATATTCTTATTTGCAATTTTTTTTTTATCAATGTAACATGTAATCTAATATTTTTCGAGTAATTTAAGTGTCAATTTTGATAAATAGCTCAACATTTTCTATAAAAATTAAAAAAAATACGAATTCGAGTTTTTTTCGATTTTTCACATTTTCTGTGAATATTTACTATAGTAATATATATTTTTTTTCACCATCGAAAAGTAGAGATTTCAACGAACAGAAAAAATACCAACTATTTGAAAAAAGCTGATATTTTGACGGGTGACTTTTCGATTGAAAATTAGGGTGTTTTTTCGATATTAATTCAAAATAAGGTGAAAAAATAAATATTTTTAATCAAATA
>NJDD01000563.1:57902-73409 GCA_002245505.1 Calephelis nemesis
TATTTTTCCTTTCATTTTGATCATATTCTCCTCCTTTTCTAATGGGTTTCATCCTACTACTATTTTATTTCACTTTTTATTATTTTTAAAGGCTTCTACCCTAGCCTAGTTGAGTTTTACTATCACAAGATTAGTCTATTTAAACTACAAAAAAATTAAAAATATCGATTATCGATGTATTCGAATTTCAATCGACATCACTAACACGATCTTAACTTCGTGATGCATTTCTCAACCACTACATGAAAGATCGTATCTAATAAATGAATATTTCGCTGCACTTGCTCGACGGTGAAAAGTTTTTGATAGCAAATATTATTTGGTGTAATCTCAGAACCAGTAGGTAACATAAAATTTTACGGCAACACATTAAACCTTTAAGATCTTCTGCATTTTCAATAGTAATAAAATGGAAGAATATAAAGCGAATATTGCATAACTTCGAATTATTGTCATAAAATTTTAAGCGATGTAAATATATATTTTTTACTTTAATAAAAAAACCTCTAAAAACCGCGAGGTCACATTAAACATTTAAATAAAGGTACATATTTAACACATATTGGTAATTTTTTTGAGATATATTTTATATGTTATATTATATTTGTATTCATATTCTACAATAAAGAATAAATAAATAATGTTCATAAATTATTAACTAAAAGTAAGTATCTTCACGCTCTTATCCCCTTACTGGTAGGCAGAGGCACAACCACCTACGACTAGCCGAAGACACTACGCCTGAAAACAAAAATTTGATCACAGTAAGTAAATTAAGTATCTTCACGCCCATATCCCCGAAAGAGAAGGCAGAGGCGCAACCAGTGCACCTACGACTACCCGAAGACACTTAGTCTCACAATGTGATAGGTGGCAAGCCTATCACCAACCGGGCACACATCCAAACCAAAGCAACATTATTTTATTAAAAAATTGGAAACACCACATTTTCTTTTTGTTGTCCACATGAAGTCAAGTCCAACACTTGGACCGATAGACCACAGAGGCGAAAAATAATATTTTTTTTTTAATAACTATGACTAAATATTTGAATTTTAATACCAAATCCGTTATTAGAGCAGAGCTACTGTAAACCAAGTAAACGGCAAAATTCAAAAAAATTCAAAATTATTTATTTCTCTTACAAACAGTTTAACAGAATCTATATTCAAAACCAAATAACGAAGTAAGAGACTGGTGTCTGCAACTAGGATACCCTGTGCGAGCAGATCACCAGGCCCCACTTTAGATCACGGATACTATAGTATTCCTTTACACTCGTGTTAGAAAAACAGAAATTTATAATGATAACAAACAACGCAAAAATAAAAATTTTGTAATAATACAAGTAAATGGTTATTAGTTTCATATTTCTACAAATACGTAAACAACAAATCCTACAATTTAATTACAAATCATTAATTAATGTTTGTTATTATAAGTATGTATATCCTCAAATTTCATTTTTTTTAAAATAAAATTACAAAATTAATTGTTACTGAGTGTGTGTAAGTGTGTGCCCGTATGTGCGTGTGTATGTGTAAAAAACGCTTAAGAGGGTGGGTAAAAGACGTGTGTGTATGTATAAAAGCGTCCGCTTGTACTGTGTGATTTGAGTGTAGGAGCGTTTGTTATTGTTTATGTGATATGTAACAAACAAAACAAGTGTGCAAAATGTATGTTTGGTAGGGGTGTGTAGAGAAGGATTTATACAATAATTGTTTTACTATTTTTTTATACCTGTTAAGATATCCATAATACAGTTTTTAACAGTAAAAATTAAAATATAAATGCGTAAATGTAAATTAAACTGAAATTAAAATCAAATTAAATTTTCCCCGTGTTTGTTTGTATTGTTTGCCTTCCAATATCATAAGAATAAGAAAACATTAAAAGTTAATACCCTCAATGTCTCAGAGTGCGGCCGTAAGTAAAACTACAAAAAAATTAATTTTAATCCACACAAGCCTAATATTGTAGACGCAGAACGCTACGAAAATCGTACAAAGAAGACACTAACAAATTATGACCATGGATGTCGCAGCCATTTTCGTCTAGATTCGTTGCCAAAAATTCGTGGTCATTTTGCCTTCCAATTCCAGGCGGACTGAATTAAAGTTAGGTACCGGGTACTTAAAGCGAAAAAGGGAAGCTTTGTTAGAGGCTTTTTCTTTTTAACTTCTAAAAAAAGGTGAAGGAAAATTTATGTACTTTTTCTGCCTGATATTGCATTATTGTGTTATAAGAGAGTGGTGTTAAGAGTCTCGAAAACCAACGTGTTTATATGAAAAGGGTAATGAATGTGAAGGAAGCAAGACAGGTCTACTAAGGTAAATAGTGTTGTGAGTATTGAGAGAGGAGTTAGGTATGTGGTGTGTGTGTGTATGTGTGTGTGTGTGTGTGTGTGTTTTTCATGCCTGTTTTTCGAATACTCGAGGTCTAGGTTAATTAAGCAATTTCTTTCTTTCAATCGGTAAGGATATTTCTTCCTAGGTGATCCTAGGATGATCAGGCTAGGATCTGATAGAAGGATTCTGAAATCTTTTCAAATTTTGTAAAAGTATTTGCAGCGTTAAGGGTTTTTTTTGTGTATGACATCAGCGAACAAGCACAAGGGTCTTCTAATGGTAAGAAATGTTTCTATTAAGAAGTAAGAAATTGCCAGGTTGGCAAAGCACCATTACCATCTCATCTCATGTGAAGCATGTTAGGCCACGAGCAAAAGTAAATTTAACGGCTACCTTACGCTCAAAATTGGAACACGTCAACGACAAGTTATGGCGACAGGAATAGTTAAGGCAGTGGTGCCAATCCGGCCGAGTTGCTGTAAAACTCCACCACCTAGTTAGATTTTACAGTGTTAGTGATCTTAAGCCTATGCTCGCATTTTACGATCTGTACAAGTATACAAGGTTTCCCCATGTTGGTCCAGGTCTCGGTGTACAATAGGTCATCTGCCGTCTTATCTGTCAGCTTGAAAGTGCCGAGCAAAAATAAAACGGGGCATTGCCAACAAGACCATTGGTAGCAGATTGCTGCGCAGTACCTTGCCTGAGTAGAGATCCCTAGCCTTACCTGTTTCTGCCGCCATAATGACTCTGTCAGGTTCCGGCCGGGAGGATAGAGCCTCTCGGCCACATGACCGCGACGCACCTATTATATCTTTGGTATCTTTAAACTGTGTATAAAAGGGAGACGCGTGCTTTTTTCACATGTCATTTGCCGGCAAAATAGAGTTTTCTAGCAAAAATGTACAGGAATACCCGACCCCAGATGAACTTAAAAAAACATGGAAAGAATGAGGATAAAAATAATTTCACTAAGGGTTTTAGTGTGGCTAAAACATTTAGACAGAAAAACCAAACATAATTGTAATATTCTCTGCCATTTTGACTAAGGAACTCTTTTTATAGCAATATATGTATCACAGTATCTGAGGTTCATTAGCATTTCCAACCTTTTTACTAATAAAGATAAATAAGAAATATAAATAAATGTCACAGTTCGGGATACGACCCTAATATCGTATGAAACTTTACAATATGGATCAAAGGGTCACAGAATAAATATGAAGAACTAAGTGATCTCGTTTCGATTCGATAAATAGTAACATTTTTTTTTATTTCCCAACTAGTTGTTTAATATTTAGCTCTCCAACGCTACCCGTTGAAATTTTTAGATAAAAAGTAGCCTACGTCCTTCTCCCGATTTTGAAACATTTTTCGTTGGTGCTCCGCTGCTTTTGGTCTTAGCGTGTCGATATATAGCCTATAGCCTTCCTCGATAAATGGGCTTTCTAAAACTGAAAGAATTTCTCAAATAGGAACAGTAGTTCCTGAGATTAGCGCGTTCAAACAAACAAACTCTTCAGCTTTATAGTATTAGTATAGATAGCTGTTTGCTGGAGACTTCTTCAGTTTAGAATAGTAACGATTTTCATTCAAACTTTCATAACCTATAATAGTAGACTACAGGCCCATGTCAAAAAATAGATAGGTCATATATAGGACGGTATAAGAGCATAAAATAATAAGAATCTGAACTATGCCGTCGCCTATAATCTGTCCAACTGAGTGTAGGTAATAATTTAAAAGTGCAGGTAGAGTGAGTCCGTTTTGGAGATATATTTTTGTACGGCATTTTATCATCGATAGAACCATGACAAATGATAAGAAAGCGCGTAGTGCCGTAAACAATGGTGTGCCACAAATCCGGCATTTTTACTAACAATGTCCGGGGTAAATTTGGTCACTTGATTCTGTACGGCATCAGTTTCATACTGTTTCAATACAGATTCTAATACAATGACATTTTTTTTAAAATATAATATTGGAAGGCAAACATGCAGACGGATTTCCTGATGGTAAGAAATTCACGTCGCCTAGAGACACCAAAGATGGTAATGATGCGTTGCCAACTTGAGGCCGGGATGTAAGGCCTCGAGTAAAAGTCAGTTTACCGGCTACCTTACCCTCCAACCGGAACACGTCAACAGCAAGCATTGATGTTATGGCGGCAGGAATAGCTAAGACGGTGGTACCAATCCGGTCAAGTCGCTGCGAAACTCTACCACCTAGTAAGATGTCACGGTGTTACTGACGGTGAGCCTATGCTCGCCTCTTACGAGCTGCCTGGCAGGAAGGCAGATGGTCTATTCTACAAAGGAGCCCGGACCAACACGGGGAAAAACTAACTTGGATTGCTAGATTCCACATATGCTGTTCTACAAGTAACGTAGGTTCTGTTAATATAGGTGCAGAATAATTCTACTAGTGTTCCACTAGAGGAATGATAGCATAGTAACTTAAATTGCTGACTTATTCTACTGGTGGGTTAATAGAGTAATTTAGACTGCTTGATTATTCTACTACTATTGGATTTTGCTAGTATCTGAGTTTACTAAAATACTTCATTAGTGGTTTTATTTAGTAACATAGACTGCTTGGTTACTTCACCAATGGAACAGTCTAGTAACTTACGTTACCTACTGGATTATTCCACTAGTGGAACGGTCTAATAACTTAAAATGCTGGATTATTTTACTACCAGTGGTTTTGCTAGTAACTCAGATTTCTAGATTACTCGACTAGTAGTTTTATTTAGTAACATGATGATTTAGTACTAAAATACTTCATTAGTGGTTTTATTTAGTAACGTTGATTGCTTGGTTACTCCGCTAATAGAACACTCTAGTGACTTACGTTATTGGATGATTTCTCTAGTGGAACGGTCTAATAACTCAGACTGCTGGATTATTCTACTACTAGTGGATTATGCCAGTATCTCAGATTACTAGATTACTCCATTAGTGTTTTTTTAGTAACATAGATTGCTTGTTTACTCCACTAATGGAACAGTCTAGTAACTTACGTTACTGGATTATTCCACTAGTGGAACGGTCCAATAACTAAGATTGCTGGATTATTCAAATGAATGCGAGTCGTGAGTCGTTTAATAGCCCTATAACGAATTGCCTTTACATCTTGACTGCTCGTCGCTGTCGTAGTTTAGTCTGTCGGTTACGGCAACCGTGTAATTTAGTTACATCATAAATTTAGCACCCCAAACCCAAGTTTGCAACGCAAAATTAGCAACTTTGTTGTTTAAAGGCGACGAGAATCACTTTTTTAAGAAATTTATTAACTTTTTTGGCTTTCAAGTCACAGAAATATTTTTTTTAAAACAAAATACAAAATGTTGATATACCCTAGCATTTTTTTTGTCCCGTGTTAGTCCAGGTCCTGGCAGGCATATAGCAGAATTACCTACCTAGTGCTTGCATCTTTAAGATGATCCTAAACTTAAAGGTCATCACTAACAAGATAGAAGATTACAAGAAACTTTCCTGGGTAGGGACCCACCGCCTTTCTATATTCCTGTCGCCTTAATGACTCAGTTCGGGGTCAGAGAATTTGATAGCCGCTAGACTGAAGACAAGACGACGAGGCACCTGAAACAACTAAATAGTATTTAGGCCACGATTGTCTCTTTCATTAGGAGAGTCTGATACTTGTGACCTTGGGATAAAAACTTATTATAACTTTCCAGTCACTTTCCTAACCTTACACATAAAAATCATAACATAACATCGTTTACTACTTGAAAGAACAAAGATACCTTTGCTTTAAAATTAGGATTCTTTTATCCACGACACAAATATACCTTCGCTTTTAAAATGTCTTTTCTTTAATCCACGTCAAAATTACAACGATAAAACAATAGAGTATTTAAACTTCATTGTCACCTATTTTTATGTCTTACAAAATTAAAAAACCTCCTCAGTCTGGCAGTTGTCCAAAACTCACTAATGGCATTTCGCCCGTCTGTGACCAACCCCTTCACAGCCATTGACTGAAGTATGCTTGAATGTTAAAATTATGCACCAATTCCCAGAAAATATCCTTTTACTAAGAAGCTCCTTTGAATGCATATGTAACTGCGGCGGCACTCGTATCGAGGGGAAATTATTAGTTGGTATCAGGGAATGTGGAATGGAAAATCTTTGATGTTTAATATTAAAGATGTCTGCTCTTTGAATGTGTAATTATTTATGGTAGATTTAATTTTGTTATAAAAAAGGTAGTCTCTCAATAACTGTCTGTGATATAGAGTTGCAATAATTTAGAGGAATTAAATAGCAAAAAACCGACTTTAATTTTATAACCATATTGCGATTTGATATTTCTTTTTTTAACCAGTCCTAGAAAGGAGGATGTTCTTAATTTGACTCTGTTTTTGTTGTGTGTTCGTCACGCGATTACTCGGTCAATATCTAACCGACTTTAATGCTTCTATTTTAGAAAGATAGGTGAAGATCCTAAGGCGGTCCTGTAGTAGTTTTATTAAGATCCGACTAGTGGTTTTTGAGTTATACTTACTAGTAGTTAGTAAAAAATTATAAAGTTTAACTCAATAAATGCTATTTTTTTTATGACATTGGAAGGCAAACAAGCAGACGGATTTCCTGATAGTAAGAAATTCCCGCCGCCTAGAGATACCAAAGGTGGTAAGGGTGCGTTGCCAACCAGAGGCCGGGATGTTAGGCCTCGAGCAAAACTACTTATTATACTATCGCCAACATCCATCAGGTTATTGGTCTTTGCCAATTATTGGTAGACTGAATTTGAATGGATATTTTTAACTTTGATAATTCTTTTTACGAAAGATAGCAAATATATCCGAAATGGTCCTACAAACATTTTATGAAAATCCTACTAGCATTTCCCCCGTGTTGGTCCGGGCTCCTTTATAGAATAGACCATCTGCCTTCCTGTGCCAGGCAGCTCGTAAAAGGCGAGCATAGGCTTACCGTCACTAACACCGTGACATCCGACAAGGTGGTAGAGTTTGGCAGCGACTCGCCCGGATTGGTACCACCGCCTTACCTATTCCTGCCGCCATAACGTCATGACGTGTTCCGGTTCGGAGGATAAGGTAGGTGAACTTACTTTTGCTCGAGATCTAACATCCCGACCTCTGGTTGGCAAGGCACCATTACCACCTTTGGTGTCTCTAGGCGGCGTGGATTTCTTACCATCAGGAAATCCGTCTGCTTGTTTGCCTTCCTATAACATTAAAAAACAAAAAAAAAGGGCAGCCACCACTGTGTAAGTCTGTGATATCATAACTTTTGATCAGATAGGCCAATTTCGACACCGTTATTTTTTGTTTAATAGCTTACGTAATAACAATGTCATTGGAGTTCAATCATCGTCTCGCTAGAATCGTCTTCCCTTTGCTCCCGGGCTTCCTGTTTAATTAGATTTTAGTTTAAATTCTTTTTAGTTTTTTCTGTCATATGCTGTGAGTTAGTAATAAAGATTTGCTTTCTTTGACAAAATTATATTTGCGATTTTTGAAAATGCTATATCTCAATGTTATGACATAATTTTATCATGGAGATAGGATGCTGTCCTATCGTCTGTGGTCAAGCGGTACGGTATCAAACTTGACTTCTTGAGTTCGGTATGATTCCCGGGTCGAGCAACAAAAAATTTGAAAATGTGTTTTTAAAATTTTCTAGCAAAAATAATGTTGCGCTAGATTTTGTATCGTCGGCTAGTCGTGGGACCCCTGTTTGTGCCTATAATTAGGATGCTGTAGTGATACAGGCTACGGTTTATTTCGATATTTGAACGGATTTCCGCGGGATAGCTAAATGACATTGCATACGCGGACAATATCTGGTATTATAAAGAGACAAGTTTTGATTCTTTTTGAGTTTTTGAGTCTTTGTTTACTGTTGAAATTCTATGTTATCCCAGGTTTTTTATTTGATAAGCGAAGACACGGCTCTCCTGACGGTAACAACCAGGCTGTATGATATATATACAGGGTTACTTTAAATGGGCCGGTCAAATTTTAATATAAGGGGTAAAGACTTAAATGACAATGCATTTTAAATGTTACTGCCAAATTGTAATATTTACTTATATAAACATTAATTTAAAATAGGCCCAAAAATGTTTCACTTGTTGTACTACACAACGCACCTAGAAAGAGTAAAGTCTGTGAATGCGACTAAGGTCGGTGAAGACAAGTTTTATGCTTTGTTTACGTTATAGCCACGAATTTTGTATTTTTCGTTGAATAAAAATTATAAACTATTGAAGTTATATTTCTTTTGGCGCGTTAGGAAAAAATGATGAGGGTAAATTTTTACGATGCGCGCGCACACCGTCACGAAAAACCGACATGATGAAGTTAGCTAAGATAACATTGTAGTTTTTATTAAATAAACTTTATTTAACTAAATAATGCATTATAATAAAACTTTTAATGTTTTAAATACCTTTTTTCTATGGTTAGTGTCATTTTGTCTACAAATGTAAAATAAGGCAAAAGATAAAAATTTTAAAAAGATTTTTATCTTATTACGCCGAAGAAGTATAACCTCTAACGCGTGTACATAAGTACACACAATTTTTTTTATTTTTAATTTATTCATAGATCAATAGTGTTCATCATTTCTCAAAATTTGGCTGTTACTTTTGTCACCCTGTATACATACTAAACGTTATAGGTTCCTCGCCGGTACTTGGGCGGGACCTTAGGCTTATTGTACAAGTGTACCGGCTACTATGGGCATAGCGAGGTGTGGGCAGGGTTGGAGCTGTCCTCTTCCTTAAAGAGCGTTCCCATACCAACGAAACTTTCCAAATAAAAGTAAACTGTTACCATGTAAAGCGTGGACAAGAAACTTGTCCCAAAAAAAGTGAAATGGAAAAATAGTTGAAGTGCCGTGTCAAGTATTTGTAAAGATAAGCTATTTCTATTATATTTTGCTTTCAATGTTTACATACATATATTTTCACGCCAAGTCTTTAACGGAGTAGTCAGATAGTTTTTAAATTATTTTTTGAACATTAATAACGAGCTATGTATTTAAAGCGTGGGCAAAAAACTTGTCCTAAAAAAAGTGAAATGGAAAAATATTTGAAGTGCCGTGTCAAGTATTTGTTAAGGGAAGCTATTTCTATTATATTTTGCTTTCAATATTTACATACATATATTTTCACGCCAAGTCCCTTACGGAGTAGGCAGATAGTTTTTAAATTATTACCTGAACATTAACTACTGGGATGTAATATGATGATGAAATACTCATACGATAAAAATCAAACTATATAGTCTAGGATTTCCTTTGCTTTAGGCGAAACAGAATGCTGGCTACCTACAATACCCCCTGGATCAAAATTTAACAGACATTATGGCGTGAGGAGTAGATAAGGTGGTGGATCTGTACCATAGCAATTTGCCGCACAGCACTCTACCACCAGTGGACATGTAGACCTATTTAAATTTAACCTGTGCTCGCCTTATGAGCTTCCGACAGAGTGGCATACGGTCCATTCAACTCACTGGACCCACACCAATTCGTGGGAAATAATGATGAACCTAAAATATACATCGCCCTTGTGGTCTTGCGGTCCGGGTATTGGACTTGACTGCATGAGATCCCGGTTTCTAATCCCGGGTCGGGCAACAAAAAGAAAATTGGGTTTTTGCAATTTTCTAATAAAAAAAATGTTGCTCGGGATTGATAATGTGCCCGTTTGGCGATAGGCTTGTCACCTATCACATTGTGGGACTTAGTGTCTTCGGCTAGTCGTGGGTGCCTCTTCGGGGATTTGGGCGTGAAAATACTTTTTTTTAAAACTATATTTATTACTTAAAAAACAAATATCCACTAATATAAAAGCCTGGGCAGACTGCTATACACCCTGATTTTTTAATCACCATCCAAATTTTAATATGTTGATCTTAAGTGAAAATAATAAAATACGTGTTTTTTCTTTTAGTATCCCAATACTAAAATATTAAGATATGACATCGCAAAGTCGTCTACAAAGTACCGTACCTACGCTCTGAGTGCTCTGACATGCTAGATAGCTATTTTTTTTTTCATAAATGGACTTATTTATAGATACTTTATGCCTAGAAAAAAATTGGATGGTGATAAAAAAATCTTGCTGTATACACAAACTAATCGTTCCGATGCACCATATAAAAACTTAAAAGCAGATTTCAAAAGCGTTCTATCTGTATTTATTTTTTAATTTCAGAGAAGCGAAGGCTGCATAAAGGAAATGATACTCGTTAAATTTTCAATCTCCTAGAGCCGAGCTAATGACAGCTCGAGTCATTACACGTGGCTTTATATCGTCGGCAGCTTCGATTTTAAAATGTGTGTCTTTTATTAAAAATAAAAATGTCATTTGATATAGACGCCATATTGATATAAATGTTGCACATCATTAGGATCTCAGAATGTCGTAAGATTTTGTTGTATCTGTATATTTTTTTCTATATATTAGGGATGCTGATGTACTTCTACCGATATGATATCGATATCGATATTTATAAATATCTCTGTCACGTTTCGGCCGGAGGGTAAAGGAGCCGATAGATTTGCAGATTAAGCCTAGTCCTTAAACTATTATGTCTCACATGTTTAAAAGTAAAATAAATACCCATAGTCCGTCTAATAACCATTCGGATGCGTACAAGTGAGCTGCAAACGAGCTGATGACTTTAAACGCCTGCACAGATCTCCATAAACTATAACTAAGAACCATCTTCAAATAAAAGAAACCGCATCAAAATCCATCTCTCAAACTCACACACACACACAAACAGAAACGTCAAAATCGTAAGTACCTTCATTTTGAGTGGGAGTTTAATACTTTCGTTTTACGGGTTGGCTGGAAGAAATTTCTTTTGTTAGAAATAAGCTCGTCTTTTGTACTTTGTTTTTTTTTTTAATTTTAAGTATATTTTTTAATATCAGTTGTGTACAATAAAGAGTTTTTAATAATAATAAACCAAATTAACAAATAATACTTACCGATACCAATACGATCAATGAACAATGTTTTACAGAAAGTCTTAAAAAGCCGTGGAATTTGCTCATATCTTTAAGGTGACGTTTTTTAGGACGATAATGATAGTTAAGATAGCCCTTGCTCTGAGCCCTTAGCGATAGACTGGGAAGGCTATCCTTCCCAGTCTATCTTCAAAAAGCGGTTGAAAGAATATTACTTAACACTCACATAATATTTTTTGCCCATTAGGTTCCTTATTTATATTGATTTATTATTTTGTGTTAATTATTTTATAACATGTCTTCTTTATTACATTATTCCTACGTTTCGGTTTAGATTATATTATTATTACGTTAAATATATTTTTTTATTGTGCATTATTCCTCACACTGTTTCATCATAGATTTTAATTTTAGGGTGCGATAGAAGGAGTCTGTGCACCTAGAGATAAGCTCTAGTGCAATTCCATTTAATACTGTCTTTTTTGTCAAACATTTGTACACAATATGGAATAAAATAAATAAATAACACAATAGGGTTCAAATACTCAACGAATTAAATGCAGCTGTAACGCCTTTAGATTGCTATCTGTATCGAAAAATTCAAAATGTATCAACGTACCTTCAAAACTAAAAAAAGCCTTCTTCGATATTTCGGAAAACTATCGATATCGATATGGGACGCATCCCTATTTTCTACTGTGCACAATACAAATTCCGTGTCGTTGCCTATTATATTTCAGAAAAATCATTGAGATAGGTTAAGGTCGTTATAAACATGCAATAAACCGCCTCTGTCACAAACTATAATATATTGACTGTGATTTAACGGTACGGCGTCAGACAAAAACAACAAAAAAATTAGAAATGTGTATTTTAAATTTTATAATGTAATCCTCAAATTGTAAATTTTTAATACTTAAATTCCAAACTAATATGTAGGTAATGTAGGCAAGAATCATCTCGATTACGTCGGTTTTCAACCAAAACAATCGCATATATATCGGTTTATCCTTTCAAAAGTTATGATGCCACAGACAAATACATACAAGCCACCACCTATCACATCGTGGGACTTAGTGTCTTCGCCTAGTCGTGAGAGCCCTGGTTGTGTCTCTGCCTACCTCTTCGGGGATAAACAAACAAACCGATCGGCTTAGAGTTTACAGTTTTTTTTAAGCTATGTTATTTCAACTAACAATAAGTTTGAAATTAAACTTTAAGTAAAAAATAAAATTCACCTAACATTCCTGCGCCATTTATACGAAAAAGCAGGCGCAGGCAATAATTTTCGACGCGGCTAAGAGAGGGGATACTTCCTCTCCTACACCGGCTGTTTACTCTCCATCCGTCTTATGAATTATCGATCAGATCACGCGTCCTGACTCGAGTTTAGAAGTTTTACCCATTTCAAAAAAAAACCATTTAGAAAAAACGCCGCTAAAGAAGTTTTCACTTCAAAAAGATGGCCTCTTTCTATTTAGAATCGGTTGAAAAATAATTCATCAGACTATCCCTGGATATAGGTCACTGGGCACCAGATCAATCAAAGTATAAACTCCTCTTTCCAGGAGAATTGAAATATCAGCGAGCCTAGTCGTAAATATAACTACAATGGAGTAACATTAGATATGCGATCCAAGATTCATGCCTCAAACGAAATTTATCTTTATTTTATGCATTGGAGAATATTTTGGAATCGGGATAACTTTTTTGTATTTCCATATTGAAACAAATTTTCGTCTATCAGTTTTCGGTTTAAGCGATCAAGGGATGTTTTGTCGTGTATTTGTACACTTTTCGTCGGCGTTTGGTGAAACTTAATACATAACAACCTTTTAAATGACTTGAACAACTTAGTTAAGTTATATATGTATGTTACATATATATATGTTTTATGTATCCTTCTCGCTTTCACCGTCATTTGTAAACATCTTAAAAACATTTTTTTATGACATTGGAAGGCAAACCAGCAGACGGATTTCCTGATGGTAAGAAGTCCCGCCGCCTAGAGGCACCAAAGGTGGTAATAGTGCGTTGCCAACCAGAGTCCGGGATGTTAGGCCTCTAACAAAAGAAAGCTTCCCGGCTACCTTACCCTCCGAACCGGAACACGTCATGACGTTATGGCGGCAGGAATAAGTAAGGCGGTGGTACCAATCCGGATGAGTCGCTGCGAAACTCTGCCACCTAGTCAGATATCACGGTGTTAGTGACGGCAAGCCTATGCTCGCCTTTTACGAGCTGCCAGGCACAGGAAGGCAGATGGTCTATTCTACAAAGGAGCCCGGACTAACACGGAGAACCAATTGAAAGAATTAATACCCACCCATTAATGAGGTATTCCCATTACCACCATGTCTAGATCTCATCAGTCATAATAGAATGTCAAGGCCATCGTATACTTATTAAATTTTTTTGTGCATCTACTGTATACTTTAGGGTTGCCTGGAAGAGATCGCTGACTTGGCGATAACGCCGCCTTTGTGTATCTTATGGTGTAAGTTTTTGTACGTATTTGTAATTTCTCTGTATTTCACAATACAAATTTATTTGATTGTATTGTATGATTATTAATTAATTACATTAAACTAAGGTTTTCAGCAGTTTTACTTCATATAAAATGTATGTTCGCCAGGCAATAGTAAGGAAGACATACTTACATATGTTACACATATTTCGTGTGTCTTGTGGTGTAGTGTGTGAGACCTGATATGTAAATTTCCTGGTCCCGGACTGTAAACACGACAGTTCCAAGCACTGTGATGGTGGCAATAATAGATAAGGCAATGAACTTTACGCAAGTTGCTGCACAGGACTCAACCATCAGTGGTGTTGTTGGCAATGACCTGTTTAAAAGCAGATTGTATAATCTACACTAGTATAGAATAGAATAGAATAGAATAACTCTTTATTGTGCACCAAAATACATAAAATAGTATACAAGGGAAGTGTAAAAATTGTATGAGACCTTTGAATGATGAGCTGTCTTTCAAAAAAAGGATAATTAAATTCCAATGACGTAATGAAAGTAAAGTCGATTTTATACACACGTTTTCTTTTGTTTTTTTGTGATAACACTTGTTTTGTGTTGTCGATTTTTTTTGCAATTTTTCTGCACATAGTGTTGTTGTTGTATATTGTTTATGAGAAGAGATTGCTAACAAGCACACAACTTTCGATATAATCGTACATGATCGATCATTTGTAGGCATGTCATCAGTATAGACATATCGCTGTCCTGTAGCCGAGGTAAGGCCTAAACTTCAAGTCTAGCCCAATGTCCAGACCAGAACGTAAAGTGCCAAATACTGCCTTTATGGGGGCAGGATTTTTTTCAGTTTTATTATTATACTAGCCCCACGAACTTCGTTAATTTGACACTCGATACTCTGCCTATCTTGCAGAGGATTTGACGTGAAGATATGTAAGACCTGCACGTTCAAATGAATTCCCGAAGCAATCCCAGAGGCACAACCAGGGCACCCACAACTAGCCGAAGACACTAAGTCCCACAATGTGATAGGTGGCAAGCCTATCGCCAACCGGGCACATATCCGGGGCAACGTTATTTTTATTAGAAAATTCAAAATATACAATTTCTATTTGTTTTTGTTTACCGATCCGGGGATCGAAGCTGGGACTTTGAGAAGGCAAGACCCGTCCCGACTCTTATCTTAGAATACACCAGTCACACATCATAAACTGAAACGTAGCTTCTGGTTTGAAACAAGGCGTCTTTTTGGTCAGGACAATATTAGAAAGTTTTATGAATGCCTGTCTTCTTTATCTTTTAGTGAAATTCTTGCTTGTGATGACTGCGAAGAAGCATTTAATGAATTCCATGATATTTTGATGTTATTTTATGAATTATGTTTTCCAAAAATTCAAATTAGAGTTTCAAATAAGCCAATTGAAATAAATGGCTATCAAAAGGTATTTTAAAATGTTGCAAAGTAAAACGTCAGTTATATTTAAATTATCGATAATATTTTCATGCTAACAAAAAGAGTAATAAAATTAATTACATGCGTTATAAGAAAGTACTATCCAAATGTATAATAGAGTCTCAAAAACAGGCATCATTAAAATATATTAAACTGTCTTCTAATAAATGCAAGGCATCATGGGATTTAATTAAGAGTTCATTTCAAAATAAAATGTTCAAAGAAGAAATTGAAAAA
>NJDD01000563.1:73898-101328 GCA_002245505.1 Calephelis nemesis
TAGTCATTTATTCACCCTATGAATAAAACAATCCTAAGGCCTACTATGCATTAAAAATATATATATGTAAGTCGACTTGTCAACCTATTCACGCTTGGTACGGATATTAAATACGTAACTTCTTAAATTTAATTCAATATTTGCACAACACAATGTGGTAGAATATGTTGTATTCTTAAATATCTTATTTACAACTTTTTAACACACATATTCCGCAAATAAATAATTTTCATTTCAAAAAATAATTTTCGTTTCAATATTTAATAAAAGTAGGATACACGTGTACAAAATATAAGACAATTTATTTAATGAAAATATGTCTTACGTATAATCGTTAAGATATTTATAACTCGTATACACAAGTATTCTCGATAAATACGTCCAATATCAATGGCTTTCCTATCATTTCATTAGTGGAAGAAAGACGATTACTCG
The DNA here is from genome assembly GCA_002245505.1 of Calephelis nemesis. Taxonomy (NCBI): domain Eukaryota; kingdom Metazoa; phylum Arthropoda; class Insecta; order Lepidoptera; family Riodinidae; genus Calephelis; species Calephelis nemesis. The sequence goes on from NJDD01000563.1 coordinate 74,334, forward strand.
CAGTCTCGGCGAAGCTTCATTTAATACGACCCTAATTTTATCAAAGAAATCTATTCTTCGGTTTGTAGAGGTCCTGAAGGGATGATTTCATCGGCTCCCTAATTACTGTGAGGGTCTCTGGGGCTTAATGACGTGATAATGTGTTTTCTTTATATAAAAACATGTATTTCCTTACTGTGTTGATATAAATGTCGCAGTAAGATAGATGAAGCCGTAATATAGTTATATCCCTAGGAATATAATTATATACGGTAACATAGATATACGAAAGCGATTCATTACTATCTCACTAGAAATATAGTTATAAAACCGTCCAAGTTTAGTGAAATAGAAATCTACCATAAATATAATTAAATAAAACAATATTATATTGGTTTTATCTTTATTAAAAAATCAACTTTATGTATCCTGCAGTTAGTTACAATATTTTGTGACATTAAGGGCCACTTGCACATTCCCGGGTTACATTTGACACTGAGTTAAACTGTCAAATATAAGGTGATTTAACCCGAGTTAGACGTTAACTCGATGTTAAAGGCTTAAACCAGGAACGTGCAAGTGGCCCTACCACGTATTAAAGTAATTTCAATTACAATAATTAAAGCGATCATATTTTTTGGTATTTAAACATTAACAATACAATCAAAACTAATCAAAGATTAAAAATCTTTTAAAACTAATCAACAGTTTTGAGGTGTTTTTATTTCTTATCAATGAAGTTGAGATCTTAGTTTCTTTAAAAGTATTTTTTAATTTATGTTCAGACAAAAAGAGGAATCATGATATCTAGAATTACTTAGCACTGAATAATTCTTACAAGCACATCTTTTAGTAGAACACAGAATATTCGATATTTTACAGGAACATTTTAAATAACCTTGGCCACCAAAGCGCGTCAATTTTTGGCATATTACTCTCAGTGATAAATTTTCATTTGGTATATGATCTTTCAAAGTAATGTTTAAAAGTCGTATTGCATTTCTGGGTAAAACCAATACAATATTGTTTAATTTAATTTTATATGGAAGATTTCTATTTCACTAAACTTAATCTAGTAATATAAGTATATCGCTAAACTTGGACGGTTTTATAACTATATTCCTAGTGAGATAGTAATGAATCGCTTTCGTATAACTATGTTCCCTAGGGATATAATTATACGCCGTATACTACGGCTTTATCTATCTTACTGCGACATATACATAACAAGCGGCCCGGTACGTGCTGCGCTAGGTATATGACCGCATGAATAACATAATACAACAAAACAAAACAAGAAAAAAACAACAGCTGAAAAAGTTTTAATATGACAGTACAATCCCCATCTCAACAAAATTTTAAATTTTACTGAAAAATACCCATTAACAAATGACAACTGATCCGCCATTTTTATTGAATTCATTTGTTACAAAAAATGTGATAAAAGAAGAATCGCTCGACCGAATGCAAACTTCACATAAACCATCTACTAAATAGTCCAAACAAAGCTTAAACATTTGTTTTATAGGATAGGTGAGCCCGTTTTTGAGTTATAAAATTATAACGAAAAGTGGCATTGATTTTTATATATTTGTAGATATAAAGGAGCTATTTATAGTAACTGATAGGAAACAAATATACAAGAAAAAAAATAATAGGATAAGTTTACATAATGTGATTTTTCGAAATTTGAAAATTCGGCACTCGTTCCCAAAAATACCAGAATTTTAATGTTTTTTTATGATTTTATTGTACCTTTGTTTTCAATGGAGTATTGTTTCAATATAAAAATAAAAAAAAATATTTAGATTAATTTCAAAGATTTTCTAATAATCAAAAGTCAAAAATTGAAAAAATATTATAAATGCATTTTGTAAATTGTAAAGAATAAAAACAATAGTTTATAACAGTAAATGTTAAGAAAAGTATAAAAGGGGCAAAGTCTCAAGGGCACGAGGTAGAATAAAGACTATTTTTATTTATTTTGACCAGTGTGTATTACCGGTGATGACATATGGAACTGAGACTTGGACTCTTAAATAAGCTCAGAGTCGCTCAGCGTGCTACGAAGAGAGCTATGCTCGATGTTTCTCTGCGAAATATGATCCGTAATTCAGTGATCCGCAAGAGAACGAGAGTAACCGACATAGTTCAGAGAGTCAGCAAGCTGAAGTGGCAATGGGCAGGCCACATTGCTCAACATTGCAGAACCGATAACCGCTGGGGAAGAAAGGTTCTCGAGTGGCGGCCTCGCACCGGAGGACGTAGTGTTGACCCCGGTGGTCTGATGATCTGGTCAAAGTCGCGGGGAGTCGCTGGTTACAAGCGGCTGGTGATCGTGACTTGTGGCGCTCTTTTGGGGGAGGCCTATGTCCAGCAGTGGACGTCCTCCGGCTGATGATGATGATGATGATGATGATATTTTTTTTTTATTTTTATTTCATTTTACATTTTTTTAAATTGTCTCACCTGACGGCTAGAATGTATACATAAATGTTTGATTAAAATAAAATGAAGTAAAACAAGGAAACCTTACAAAAGGTTTAAATATCAAAAATTTGTGACGTTTTGTAAAGTTTTTGAATACATTGCTCTATAATATTAAAAATAGCCATTAAAGGTACATTAATTATTTGCATACTTTACTAATGTTTATATCTTTTATACATTTGACCGCCTCGTTGGTCGAGTGGCTATTCTACTCATATTCTATACAGGGAATACAAATAAACATGTAGCAGTTTCTTACAATCAGTGGGTTTTTTTATGATATTGGAAGGCGAAAAGAATTTCCTGATGGTCAGAAATTCACCCCGCCTAGAGACACCAAAGATGGTAATGGTGCGTTGCCAATCTCAGACCAGGATATCAGACCTCAAGCAAAAGTAAGTTTACCTACCTTACCCTCCGAACTGGAACACGTCAACATGAGCTGACATTATTGGCGGCAGGAATAGGTAAGGCGGTGGTACCAATACGGAAGAGTCGCTGCGAGACTCTACCAACTAGTCAGATGTCACGGTGTTAGTAACGGTAAGCACGTGCTCGCCTTTTACGAGCTGCCTGGTACAGGAAGGCAGATGGTCTATTTGGTGTATTCTACAAACCAAAACGGGGGGTCTGTGAGCTTGCTCGTTGTATTATAAAAATACATTACCATTCTTAAATTAATTATCGCATCTCTGGTCTAGCGGTTCAGTTAGCTTGACTGCATAAGGTCCCGGGTTCGATTCTCGGGTCGGGCAACAAAAATAAAATTGGGTTTGTAAAATTTTCTAATAAAAAACATTGCTCGGGATTGGATATGTACCCGGTTGGCGGTAGGCTTGCCACCTATCACATTGTGGGACTTCGTGTCTTCGGCCAGTCATGGGTGCCCTGGTTGTGCCACTGCCTACCCTTTCTGGGATATGGGCGCGAAGATACCTTTACTTTTAATATATATCTTTGAATATACATTACCATTCTTCCGGGTTTCGTACTCGGTTAAAAGCTTGTTCTAAGTGGATAGTCGCGTTGAGTATATGTAGCATGATTTAAGTTTGAGGAGTTGAAAACTTGCTTTACCAACGGCTTTGCACAATACAGCTTTTAAGCTCTCAAGCTTGACAGCTTTAATATATCGAGCTTACTTACTTCTAACTTTAATACTTCAAAGGATCTCGTGTTTAGACTAACTTTTAATAAATATTAACTAATAAACGCTCACATGCATCACTTTGAAGTGTTACTTTCAATACCTTCTTAAATTAAAGTTATAAATAACTGTTTATAATTCTTGTATTTTGCTATGTGAGAGATAAGCCAACAAGCACACGGATATCCTGATGGTAAGAGATAATTGTAACCTTTAGACACCATAGATGTTGTAGGTGCGTATTTTACGTATCTATCGATATGCCGATCGATTTTTTCGTCGTTACCTGAACCTATTTTATTTTATTACTAGCTGTTACCCGCGGCTTTGCTCGCGTGGCATTGAATATATTTTCTGAACTGAATATTTTTATGTATTTTCTAAAATGATTTTTTTCCTTTGTTAAACATGTTCATTTATTTTTAATCATTGGCCCATCGATTTTTATTTCACCGCCTTAAGGATAAATTTCTGGAAACGCTATTAAGATAAAATAAAACAAAACATATCAACACATTTTAATAAGTAGTTAAAAAATAAAGTTCCATGTTTCTTACTTAAAAAATATCAGTCTTCCATACAAACATTCAACCCCTATTTCACCCCCATAGGGGTAGAATTTCCAAACTTCCGTCCTTAGTGGGGGCCTACTCAATAAAACGATACTACTATTCGCCAAATTGCAAGGCAGTAACTTTAACAGTTATTTTCTGAGAGATGATGAATCGGTCAGTAAGTACATGTTATTTTATAAGTAAAGATTATTTTAAGAGTATGTTCGAAGAAGGCCCCTTATCGCCAAGTCTAGATTTTCGAGGAAACCGAGAAAAATGCTAATTTTCTACGTAAGAACTTATACACCATAATTTTAAAATCCAAGTCAGTTTTGCGTTTAAATTATCGTTTATTAAAAGTAAAAGTTGGTCATTAGAACTTTTTAGGCTTTGTATCTTTAAAGTGAAAACATTTCTCATTCATGAAATAATCTATCAATTTAGATTGCTGAATTCTAAAAAAAAATCTAAGACAACTTGCCCGAATAAGTACCATATTACCGTACCATTATTACCGCCATCATACCATTTAAAATGCATCTATTTGTTGTAATGTGAAAAACATTTTCGCGACCGTATCCCCGAAGAGATAGGCAGTGATATAAGCAGGTCACCCACGACTAGCCACAGCCACTATGTCCAACGATGAAATAGGTTGCGGGCCTATCACCAACATAGCACATATCCTATGCACGTTGCATTGGATATGTGCTATGTTCATGATTGTTATTATATTCATTAATGCTTTCATAAAAAAATTAAACACATTTGCCTTTTTCTTGCTTTTGTTGTAGGGAACAAATCCTAAATCTCATAAAGTGTTTTTTTTAATACAAAAATAAACACATTTTCGGGATCGAACTCTAGGCCTCATGAAGTCAATTCCAACGTCGGAACATTACACCAGAGTAGCGATAGATTACAATAAAAAACTTGCACATGAACTTAAAACTTAAATGTATTTCATTAATTTGGCCAACCAACATTCCCGCCCAGGGCGCTGAATTTCGAATACGGCCCTGTATATTAACAGCTATTAAATCAAAGGTAACATGCTGAATTTTCCACATGCTCGTATCTCGTACTTGCTTACAAAAGCGAAATAGAACGTAAACGCGATAAGCGAACATGATAGCGACGAAAGCTCTCGCTATCATTTTATATATTTACGTGAAACGCTATCCAGTTGCTTGCATATTTGATTTTGCTAAGCTAAATAGCTTTGAAATCTGGAAACACTTTTGATTTTAAATTTATGGAAACCAGCAGCTTTTGATTTTTAATATTATTTATGTAAAACCAAAAGTATTTACAAAGGAGAATACTACAAAACTTAATACTTACATTTAAAAATATGGTATTTCTCTTAATCTTATTGGAATTATGCATGTTTCTAATTATTTTTTGTTTATAGCGACCCGCCCCGGCTTCACACGGTTATGAAATATACATATAAACATTCCTCTTCAATCACTCTATCTATCAAAAAAATCCGTTGCGTAGTTTTAAAAATTTAAGCATACAAAGGGACATAGCGACAGAGGAAGCGACTTTGTTTAATACTATGTAGTCAAGAACATTTAATACATTTAAATTGATTGGTTTTACTGTAATAATTACATTATTATTAATTGAAGCTACATTGCGAGATTCCATGTGGGTAGCCAAATTTTCACCACATTTCAGGCTTAGAATAAAAAACAAAACAATTGATTAAGCTTATCTTGGGTTTTCTTTACGTAAAAGTACGGTTTGTTCCTTATTTATTCCTTATTCCTATTCCCTAAATGAGAGATTCTTACCATGAAACGAACAGTAGGAAGGGAACCATGTTAATGGTTGGTTTAACTTTTTGTTTGAAATTTGACGTGACAGAACTATCGCAGTTCTTAGCCACAATGCATACAGGTTTGGTCGGGAATTATTGAATATTTTCGCGGCGTTGCACGTTGTGTTAGTTCGATTGTTTTGCTTTTTCGATCATTATTTTTATTAAATGTATTATTTCTTTTAATTCACAATTTTTCAATTTATATAAAATTTATCTTTTACTAAAGGAAAAAAATTCAATAACATCAACCCCAGAAAATAAAAACTTAATGTTTCAGCGCTGCTTTTTTACCACAGCGAAAAGCTATTGCATTCAATCAAATGTTCAATAATATTTTATGACAGTAACTTTTATCGAAAAATATTTTCCAGCGTCCAACATTTGCTAAATTTCAGAACTAAAGCGCTTACATCGCGACGATGTGTCATCTCACTGGCCAATGAAAAAGTTTTAACGTCCAGAAAGAACTCCTATCACGGACATAATTCGATTTCGAATACTGATATCGACAAATCACTTTCGACGAAAATATATAAAAATACTGTAAATAAAAATTCATTGTATCATAATCAGTAGTCTCCAGCTTACGGTGCTAATTTTTGTCTATAATTTCAAAATGAAAATATGCAGACGTATTTCCCTTTAAATTTTCTACCTTCTCACCTATAGAGTGAACTATAGATACCAAATAATATGTTAACGATGAGTTGCTAATGGCATGTTCCATCTGTCGTTGGTCAGCTTATTGGCCACCTTATTCCACAAATATTTTATAGCCAAAAATAGGATTTTTTTGACAAACGAACAAACATACAACTATCCTGATAGTAAGAGGCAACCGTAGCCTATAACTACTATAGACATAATGATTATGGCCAGGATGTTAGATTTTACAAGTTAAGACTGAAAATCCAAACTAAACGAGCTATTGCAGGACTCTACTACCAAGTTTTATACAAAATATTCGAAATCGACGAACACAATTCGAAATACAAACTAATCCATAATATTCGTGCTAGAACTACAACTGATATGATATAAACGTAGTGTCCATTTTTCTCTATCTTGTACGGTAACTTTTCTGAAACTGGTAGATAAGTATTAAGTTACGAGTTCATCGCAAACACCACAGTGGTTATAAATTTTCTATTTTGACGTTTAACTTGTTTACTACAGTTTGAAGTTACTAATGTTGTTATAAAGTGCTTTATGTTAATTAATCAATAATTTCAAACAAAGATGATTTAATTTGGCCTTAGTTTTTCGTAACATTATATAAAGTAAACCTACTTTCTGAGCTACTGTTCAATATATAATATTATGACAATTTATTTACAGTGTTGGCAGCTAAATTATTGAATAGATAGATCTCTCCGTCCACATAATATTATATTAGATTGTTCGACATTGGATTTTTTTAAACATAAAGTTAGACAACATTATTTATTTATTTAAACTTTATTGTACACAAATAAAAATTGTGAGTACAAAAGGCGAACTTAATGCTAAATGCATTCTCTCCCAGTCAACCTTTGGGCTAACAGAGATCAAGTATGTAGGTACCGAATAAACAAAACAGAATAAGATAAATAAATTTGAATTTTAATGACGAGATGGAGTCCCGTTGGCATTCACCATCTCGCTCTGCGGCTACGGCCCGGTTCTTACCGGTCCTCCTCCCGCTCTGGAAGAGGAGCGACTCCAGCCACTGGAGTCGCCCCCCAGGCGTGCGAGGCCGTGCTGCCCTGAGGAAGGCCCCCGACTCCCCCTGGAAGCCCCGCATCGGAATTACTTTAAAGGCGGAAGTACCGCCTTCTCGCGCCCCCGGTCCGCCTGCGCCGGAGCGGGCCTGTGTTGGGATCGTCTTCCCGGGCCCGCTCCGCGGTCTCTTTTTACGTCATTACGTCTTCGCAAAAGGAGACCACCGCCTGCCAGGACCTGTCACTAAATAAATATCCCTGGACAAGTCACACTAATTGAATCTAACCCCAAAGTAAGCAAATTATATGTTTATGTTATGGGTGTTGGTCAACGATGTATATACATAGAAATACTTAAATATATACGAGAATAAATTAAATAAACACCCAGACCCGAAAATGCAGACATCTAAATGTTCTTCACACTAATGCCTGTCCCCATTGGGAATCGAACCCGAGCCTCACGGTTGGTCGTTGTAGTTAGGCGTGTACGCTAGCCACTCGACCAACGAGGCAGTCATTAATGTGTTTTTTCGTCTTTATCTACCTTGGCTAATATCAATGTTGTCTCAATATTCATGTTATTCGTATATTTACCCTTTTTCTTATATTTGATTTAAAGTTGAACTCTTACGTAGGTACCTACTACCTTTCTACAACACCTGTTTTCCTTAGAGGTTTTACTGGAAGAGATTTCTCAAGAAGTTAAGAACGCCAATGCAAATAAGATTTCTGAATAATGGTGTATGTTTTTTGAGTGTGCATGAAGAGTACATAAATAAATAAAAATTATTAAATGAATTAGAATCTTTAGAAGATAAGTTAATACGTAAAGAAAAAACTTAAACTTCAAGTAAGGTACCTGCGCCTAAGATTAAAATTTCCTAAAATTGCCCATTTTCAATCTATCTATATATATAAAAATCAATTGCTGTTCGTTAGTCTCGCTAAAACTCGAGAACGGCTGGACCGATTTGGCTCCTTTTGGTTTTGAATTATTTGCAGAAGTCCAGGGAAGGTTTAAAAGGTGAGAAATAAGGAAAAACTGCGAGTAAACTAGGAAAACCAACATTTAAAATTTTCCCATACAAACGAAGCGGGTGGAACGAAGTTTGCCGGGACAGCTAGTATTTTATATTTTTACAATGTTTGAAAGAGTCAATTACTCCTATGTCACCTAGGTCACGTTGCTAATGATACCAAGATTGACCCATATAAATTTAATTAACATCTCACGTTTGGTGTTTGAGTGAAACTTAATAAGGTAAATTATCTTCATGCTCATAGCCCCAAAGAGAAAGTCAGAGGCACAACCAAATCGTGGGTGCCCGACTAACCGAAGACACCAAGTCCCATAATGTGATAGGAGGCAAGCCTATCGCCAACTGGGCACGTATCCAATCCTGGGCAAAGTTATTTTATTAGGAAAATTGGAAAAGTTAAATTTTCTTTTTGTTGCCGACCCGGGAATCGAACCCGGGACCTCATGATGTCAAGTCCAACACCTGTACCGCTAGACAACAAAGGCGATTTTATATATTATATACTGTTTATAATAAGCTTACTGTTCCCAATATCTATAGTTAAGTAGGTATTTAAAACAATTGAAAACTATACCAGCCTGTAAGGGTTGGATACAAAAACTAATAATTTGACAGCCTCGTTGGTCAAGTAGCTAGCGTACGAGCCTAACTACAACTACCAACCACGAGGCTCGGCTTCGATTTCCGGTAGGACATTTGTGTGATGAAGATTTAGATGTCTGCATTTAAGGGTCTGGGCGTTTATTAAATTTATTCTGGTATCTGTTTAAGTATTTCTATGTATTAGAATCGTTAACTAACACCCATAACACAATATAATTTGCTTACTTTGGGGCTAGACTCAATTTGTGTAACTTGTTATAAATTTATTTATTTAATTTTAGACTCTCTTCCATATATGGAGAACACTGTCAAAAAATATGTTATTACTACGTTAACATTGCCCTCCAGTTTTTGCATAGAAATCATAAAGGGTTTACGGAATATCAAAGACTATTCCGCTACACTGAACTGCCGAACCAAATTTATAATCGCTTATCATAAAAAAGGTATAAATAGAATCAATATAAAAAGGAATCATGTTACAATAATCCCTTAAGTACAAGCAATTTTTGCCGTATGGACCACCTCTGTGGTCTAGTGGTCCGATTTAGGCGTTGTCTAGATGAGGACCCGGGTTCGATTTCGAACAACTCGGGTAATTCACCAACTCAACACAAGAGACTGGACGCACGTGCGTCTAGTTAGAAACTTAAAATTATTATAAATCTCATTCTTTTTGTGTTTTTCAAGGTTAATTAACTTTACTTTTTATACAGTTTAAATCGTTAAAATTCGAACGAGTGTACAGTTAGTGAAAACATAAATGTAATTTTATTTAAATTTAACCATATGGACAGACGAAAAATCTTGACGTGTCCAGGTGACGACAAAATAAGTGGTTATAATTTTAAGTTTCACCAACTGGACACATGTATGTCCAGTAAAGTCTCTCGTGTCGAGTTGGTGATTGTTAATTTTTTTTTATAAAACAGCTATGCCCGAAATTGGATATCTGTGCGATTATCCTATTTCGGGCTATTAGTTTGTCACCCATAATATTTTGGGTTTTTATACCTACTTACGGCTAATCGTGGGTATCTCGGTTGTACCTCAGCCTTATTCTTCGAGGGTACTATCGTGAAGATAATAAGGGCTAAACTGCAAACGAAGACTAGTGCCTAGTAAAATAATTCTAAATTACTTTCATATTTCTTGATATTCTCAGCCTGAATCCTTTGAATTCGTACAGGTATTATATTCCCGATGCTGAATACAATATTTCATGTGATCGACGAAAATAGTAATCTTCCATTTGGAGATGAGATCCGATCTGATATTATCATTGTGCGTTTACAAAAGAAACTACCTCATATATTCGTGTTCCCGAATAAGAGCCTTACTCGGAAAATTACGGTATTACTTTGTATTTTGGTACTAGCTACACGCGACTTCTTCCACATAATTTCTAGGTTGTAAAAGTTTAGTAAAGTAATTTATACTTTGTAAATCTGTTGAGCATCAAAGGAACTTATTTTAGATACACGCTATCTTCACTACATAGTATAAAACAAAGTCGTTTCCTTTTTCCCTATGTCGCTTTGTATGCTTAAATCTTTAAAACTGCGCAACGGATTTTGATGCGTTTTTAAAATAGATAAAGTGCGATAATTAGCGAAATGCGAAATAGCGAAACAGGGGCAGGCAGCTAGTTTTCATATAAAACGACAACAAACGAGAAAGAACATTTTAGTAATTTCAAATTATCACATGTCAGCGTGTAACGTTTTTAATCAACGTTTACCGACGAATAGATTATATCTAAAAAAATGTGATGTACAAATTAATTTAATACCATTAAACATAGTCTCTTTCTTTTACTTTAGTTGAAAGGAGGTAGCGATAACTTAAAATTGTTTTAGTGGACGCGCAACAAATTTACCGCCATTGGCTAACAAACGACCCTACAGATATATGTGCGACAGTGACACTTCATCATTCAGGTATTACCTCAACGAATTTGGTTTAAAAGTCGGTTAACTAACGTTTTTTTATTACGTACCTACTTGCCTACGATCAGTTACTGCAAACCAACTAATTACTAAGCAAGATAAAATAAATTTACTTATGACAAAGTGAAATCAATGGGCTTAAGTGTAACATAAATTGTTTTGTGTTACTTTTTCACTCAATGCTATTTCTCTTGGTGTAGACTTGACTGGACCTCTTATGAGCTCCTCAATGACATTAATCCTCTTATGACATTCAATATTTTCGGTACATCACACAGTTCAAACTTTCAACGGACTGCGAAATGACGTTTCACGAAAAAGCTTTAGTTTCGATCTTTAATTATTATAGTTTGTGGTTTTGATTTTGACTAATTACCGAAAACTATGGTGGTGGCACCACATTTTTTTGTACAGTAACACTAACTAATTTGTTCAGTAAGCAGCGTCGCCAGTGTGACGTTTTAGTTTTACTAATTGAAAATAAACATATATAAATAAAAGCGACAATATTAACAAAATAATAAAAAAATATAGTGCCAATGTCATTTTCAGTCCCGACAGTTCAGAATCTGACAACTAAATATCTATGATAAACATCATTATGTTTATCATAGCTATTTAGTTCTGATGAAAGTTCTGATTGTGACTAATAAACTGTTTTTTCGAGATTTTCGAAAACGAAAACTCGAGATTCAAGAGTAAAACAAGAGTGCTACTCTTAAATCTCGATTTCTTGCAAATTAGAAATTGGTATCGAATTTGTGTCACTTTGTACTCCTGATTAGGAAATTATTAACTTTGATCGATTAATTTGATCGCCTCTGTGGTCTAGCGGTCCAAGTGTTGGACTTGACTTTATGAGGTCCCGGGTCCGAATCCCGGGTCGGCCAGCAAAAAGGAAATGTGGTATTTCCAATTTCCTAACAAAAAAAAATGTTGCTCAGAATTGGATATGTGCGCGGATGGCGATAGGCTTGCCACCTATCACATTGTGGGAGTTAATGTCTTCGGCTAGTCGTAGGTGCCCTGGTTGTGCCTACCCCTTCGGGGATATGGTTTATACTAATTAACTTTTAGTTCCAAAAAAAATAAATAAATTCAATATAATCATTTATTGTTTAATATTTATTAACGCTGGAAACATATTATCAGCCGTGGCTTACATACGGATAACTGTATAAACGTCCGCTTAAGTACAGCTGACATAAACATCCAGCGCGTCAAATATTTTACGAACCTCCGAACGCTCAATTTCACAAACGCGACATACGTCCGATAGTTTGTAAGGCTCAATTTACTTTTATAATCTCGACTAATAGGATAGTCGCGGCTATCAGCCGCATACGATAGTTTGTTTCCAGTTGAAATGTTAACAATCCGCTTGTATTGTGTTTAAGAGTGACTTGGATGACTTAAATCCGACTCTGATTTCCAATTAGCATAAAATCGAGATACAACAGTAACCCTACAGATAACTTAGTGACACTGTTATGTCAAAATTGCAACTTTCTTTTTATAAGCAAACGTTTAAATAACAAAATGCCTTGGAAATTTGAACGAAATACGCTGAGAATAAAAAATACAATAAATCCAAACTAATAGTTTTAAGCAGATTCCACGTGCGAGTGCACAAATACAAATATTTGTGTTTCATTTTGCAAGTTAACGATGTTTTTAATCCCTGGCCTCGGCGGCCATAATCGTTCACTGATCGCGATAAATGCAATGTGCAAAACGTACGGATGCCGGATTAAACTTTGCATTTTGATGATTAAAATATTTCACAGAAAAAGCTCGTCATAACTCACTTTAGTCAATTGAATTCCAATAGCTTTTCTGACATGCGATCTGTTTATTTCATAACGAACGAGATATGAATATGGAATTGATTACCTTTTTATGATTATTTTGGCATGGCCTTTTAATGGCAAAATATATCGAGCTAGCAGTTTCACGCAGCATCGCCTCTGTAACTAGGCTTCTACTACACCGATTTTGATAAAACAAAGCCTATGTCACTCAGGGATAAAGTAGCATTCTAAAGGTGAAAAAATTTTTGAAATCGGTCCAGTAGTTTCGGAGCCTATTCGTTTCAAACAAACAAAAAATCAAACCTTTCCTCTTTATAATATTATTATAGACAAGCACACGGCTCCAATTGTGATAGGTAAGAACAGATATATAGACACCATAGATGTACCTAGGTGTGACGCTGTCCTGTGTCCGTGATGCTATGCCAATTAAGCAAGTCTACTGGAACATGACATTTTCGTAATGCCAGATCAGCATTAACAAGAAGGTGTTGGAATACTATGCAGCAGCTTGCCTGGGTATGGATGATTCTCCTTACCTATTCCTGCTGCAATAATGACTTTGTCATGTTCCGACCCGGAGGATGGCGTTGGAATTTTGAGAATGGAGAATTAATCATTTCGCTTGAATTTAGATTAGATCAGCTAATTTGAAAATAAAAATATGAAGTGTAAAAACAGGGGCGGATTTCCCAATAGGCCGAGTAGGCCCGTGCCTAGGACGGCAAAATTTAGGGGGCGGCAAAATTTGCTCTGCTCAGAAAGGCAGGCAAAAGACAATTTGTAAATAATGATTCATTGCTTCTCACAAATAGAAATGGTAAGAATCAGTATCTGAAATACTGATTGAGATAATTAAATCATTTACTGATTATCGTTATTTTTTTTTAATTTTTATTTAATTTCTATAGTTGATTTAATTTTGCATGCTTTACAGCACATAAGGGGGAGGGCGGCAATCTTTCGTAGGCTTAGGGCAGGAAACGTATCAAATCCGCCCCTGTGTAAAAAGAGTAAAAAGTGTAAAGCCGAAGCGCATAATTTAGATAGTAGTAGGTACTGTACCTCGCTTTTGACAACTCGTGCTTGGGTTGGTGCCTTTGGCTTATGCATAAAAAACTAATAGTGCACTCGTATCCAGTTGTTTGATTTGTTGTTGAGAATAAACTAGGAAGAACGAAAATATAAAGTAATAATTACCTACTAAAATATTTTAAAAAATTAAATTTAATTAAAATTTATTCAAACATACACATACGCACGAACGCACAACAAGACTTTGTAACAAAAACATATAACGTTAAAAAATAAGCACATTAATATATTCCACAAATGCAAGGGTCGCTAGCTCTTATTGCAGATATTTTTAAATTTATAGAAATAAATATAGGTATAAATAGGTAGAAGGGTCAATTCTGTACATTAAAAATATTGAAAAAATAAATATGTGATTAAAAAAAAATATCTATCTGTATGTCTGTCTGTCTGTGTGTTCAGGCATCACGTGAAAACTAGTGGTTCGATTTCGATGAAACTTGGTGCAATTATACCTTACTATCCTGGGCATAAAATGGGATACTTTTTAACCTGGAAAAATACGTAGAAAAACAATTAATCTTAATTTTTCAGTTTTATCACACGAAGACCGACATCCGAGCGGACGGAGTCGCGGGCGGAAGCTAGTTTGATATATTATTGCTATATATCCCTTTGCAAAATACACAAATTGAAATTGACCCAAAGGTAAACAAATTATATGCTTGTGTAATGGGTGTTGCTCAACGATTCTAATACATATGATATAAAAATACCAAAATAAATTTAATATACACCGAGACCCAAAACAGCAGATATCTAAATGTTCATCACACAAATATTTGCCCCACTCGGGAAACAAAGCCGAGTCTCACAGTTATTCGGTGAAGTTAGGCATGTACGCTAAGCCCTCGACCAGCGAATTATTTATGTACATTATTATTATTTTTCATTTAATAGGCTATATTATTTGTTGCAAAAATATAAAGTGTAAAAAGAGTAAAAATTGTAAAGCGCATAATTTTAATGGTAGTATTGTACGTAGTTTGCTTCCTGTACTAACTAATAACATTCCGATCACAGGAAAGCGACGCGCCTATAACATCTATAGCGTCTATCGCTCATGGTTTTCTACCAGAAGAGCCACGAACCTACTTGTTCGCTAACCTCTCATATAAAAAAACCGTATTTAAGGGAGAATTTATAGTTTATTTAGTGTCTTGGGCTAATCGTGGGTGTCCTAGTTGTGACTCTGTCTACCTCTTCGGGGATATGGACGGGAAGATACTTCACTTTTTTTTAAATCCAAAATAAATGAATCTCCTAAGACAAGTCACACAAAAAGTAATCTAACCCCAAAGTAAGCAAATTATTTGCTTGTGTTAGAGGTGTTAGATGACGATGCTGATATATAAAAATACATAAATAGATAACAGAATACGGAAATGCAAACATTTAAAGGTTCATCACATAAATGTCTGCCCTCGTAAGAATTAAACTCAAGTTTCAAGGTTGGTCCTTGGATTTACGCGCTTACGCTTGGGCCTCCGGCAACGAGGCGATCAAACGTAATATTAAAATTAAAATAACTAAGTTAATAAAAACCGACTTCAAAACTAAAAAGTAAAAAATAATGAAGTTTCAATATTAATACTAATATTTTACTACGTAAAACAGTACAAGTTTTTCTTCATTTAAAAATATGAATATTTGGAAGTTTTACCAAGCACCGACGATGGAAAATATCAAATATACTACCTATTATTCATATGTGCTATTTACTAATAGGTTTGAAGTCAGTTCCAAGCCTTAAGCCAAATTAATAATTATATTATAATTGTTAAACTAAAGGGCCTACCAGAAACAAATTTTTATGGGACCAATTCGAAACTATTTCGCATCAAACAAAAAATAATTACGCAAATCGGTTCAGACACTTTAGAGAAATCGGTGTACATACATAAAAAAATCTACCGGCCGAATTGATAGCCTCCTCGTTTTTTTTAACTCGGTTATCTAAAATCGGTATTTGCAGTTTTTCTGAGCTTAAGTTATAAATAGCTCTTATTCCGCAGAGAAATTATTTTCATTTCCATTTAGACAAACCATTATCTGACAAAGGACGTAACCCAACAAAGACAGAAAATGCAAGTTTTAAGCTGTTATCTCTGCATACGAATAAAATAAACACAATTTTTCCATTCCACGCAGTTCTTGGAGATAAAAATGCATTTCCAATATATTTTGTATTTTAAATCGGTAGCTCTTCCTCATAAAAGAGCTTTCGTTGTGTCCAGTTCTACAAACGAGGTAGATACACACGTAAAATGGACTTCACATTGCATTTTTTACTTACTTTATCTACATACTTATATTTTTATTAAACAATTTGATTTGATCCCAAAATAAGGAAACCTTAAGTATACATAAGAAAAGTTCGTGTTAGTAAATTATTTATACAGTTTTTAATTCACCCACAGTTTAGTTATTAATTTCCACTGCGAGCAAAGCCGCGGGTAACAGTTAATTGCTTCTAAAGGTTTAGATTAAGTAAAATTCGGCAAAATTTGCATTAAAAGTCGTAAAGTCAAACAATGTTTGCAAGATCTTGACAAGTGAGAAAATGGAAATTAATAATAATGAATTAAATTATATCACGTATCATATTTCTATCAGAGGTTGTGACATATTTATTATCATCGTACTGTCAGATATAGAAACTAGAAACGCGCGCGCATTTTAAAAATTTCGCTCTCCGTAGCAACTTCATGTTGTAACTTTTCTGTGACGGATCTTAAAACTTTATTCTCAACATTTTTTCATAACGCGCCTACAAAAGCATAACTTCAAAATCTTAGTTCCGATATAATATTATAATATCTACCCCATTAATACGGATTGCAATCAAACACATCACACCTTTTAAAATTTAGGTGTTAACGGACGAAGATTACGTTGTAGGTCCTACTAATTTCACACTTGTTAGAAAATAAGTATCAAAATTTGATATGGATAAAAATAAAGTATTGCTTTTCCGTATCTCCCTGCAATTTTCTTTTATAAAAACTTTCTAACACAATAAAAAAGAATTAGCTAAATCGGTCTAGTCGTTCGGAAGTTTTGCGATTTTTATTTATGACATGGGCGTTAACAGCTGCAAGTTATGCGCTTAGCAACACATTCAGCGATTCACTTGTTATTATAGAAAATTAAAAAAGAACGAATGTGTCAAGAGTCCCAATGTATAGTAGCCCTATGAAAATAACCACAAAGCTCGTGTATCGTGGATGTATCGCGTCCATGTACCACCACGACTGCCCTTACGTCTTTGCAAGTCTTATGTACAAAAGTCTTATGTCTTTAATAATTTGTTCTACGTTATCTCTTTATTATAAACAAATAGTTTGTCCACGTATACACGTTCAGACGTCACCTACATTACGGTAATCTGTACTAATAACAAAGAGAAAAGGTTTGATTGTTTGTACTTGTATTGAATAGTATACACCTTTCTGAAGTAAACGCATGTACTTATTCACTATACACTTTACTTAATACTTTTTGACACTTTATAGCCAACCGGTTTCAATTTTTACAGCATCATCAGCCCTTTAAAACTAAAGGTAAATAGACTGTTTTAATTTAACGTTCAGTACTTAATTGGTTGGAAGTTACTCTTACAGGGATTAAAACAGACTTTTTATCTGTAGTTTTAAAGCCCTGATGACGCAGTAAAAAGTGAAACCGGTTGGCTATTAAGTAACGAAATGAATTAAATAAAGTGTATATTGGATAAGTACAGGCATTTACTTCAAAAAATTGTTTAGATTCACAATGGAATTTCACCAAGTGCCAACGATAACGAGTATAAATTCGTATTGAATAGGCTCTGAAACTACTTGACCGATTTGAAAAATTCTTTCACCATTAGAAACCGACATTATCCCTGATAAACGTAGGTTACTTTTTGGCGCGGGAAAATGCATCATTCCTACGGGACAACATAACTTAAAAACGTTAAACTTTAACAAATATTTTTTATTTGAAATTGAATAAAATACCTACAGCCGTGTGGTGAGTCAAACCGTTAACGCGCGTTAGGACTACGCGCCTTCAGTGTTAAGGATAGCGCCCAATTGGACGGGCCGGAAAGGGACGCATCGCAGCGCAATAATCCGCCTCTATCGCTTGCATACATTTTGTATGGAGCAACGCCCACTAGGCCGGGGCGCATCGGCGAGGCACAACAACAACTACTAGAGGCGCCACTTTCCATACTTGAAGATTCGTATGACAACTACTAGATGGCGCAACTTTACATACTTGACGATGTTAACGTCGAGTGGCCTTTCTATTTCGTTGCTCTACTTTGATACTGAGTACCAAAAATCCGCGCCGATGCAGTGGGCTTTGCAATGCGCTGCGCCCCGGCCCGACACGCTCCGCCCCGTCAACAGTGGGCGCTATCCATTATACTATATCTGCCTACTTCAATTTCTTTTTAAATTTTGTGGTCGTAAATATTGTATTGTTATAAACAAATCTCAATCCATCCCTAACCGCTCAAGCGAAGTTTAAAAACAGAACTGTATGGTATATAATTGTTCTTTTTCATATTAAGTACCAAAAAACTTGGACTTCCCCGTTTTGATCCGGGCTCCTTTGCAGAATAGACCATTTGCCTTTCTTGCCAGACAGCTCGTAAAAGGCGAGCATACGTTTATCATCACTAACATCGTGATTAGGTGGTAGAGTTTCGCAGCGACTCGCCCGGATTGGTACCACCGCCTTACCTATTCCTGCCGCCATTACGTCATGACGTGTTCCGGTTCGGAGGGTAAGGTAGCCGGTAAACTTACTTTTCCTCGAAGCCTACCATCCTGACCTCAGGTTGGCAACGCACCATTACCATCTCTGGTGTCTCTAGGCGGCGTGAATTTCTTACCATCAGGAAATCCGTCTGCTTGTTTGCCTTCCTATAACATAAAAAAACTTAGTAAACTAAAGTAAAAGTCACTTTGGCTAACGCTGGCTGACACGCTGACCAGTTTGGATACATATGGAAGGTACGCAGAATAAACTTTGGTAACCACCAATTTCGATAACCAAACAGTACTAACTAGCAACGCACAGAAAACGCACTGACGTATAAAACGCCAACAAAATTGAAAATTTAGACGTGGTTACTCCACGTCAGGCACATTTGAGCAGAGTGTACCTGAAATATTCATCACGATTTTTTATATCATAAAACCGGCACACGGATCTCAAAACGGTAATGATACCCATGGTTTAAAAGTGGTAATAAATAAATCAATCAGCTTTTATTGCTTTTAGCAGGGTAGATATACATTTGATGTCTTATAATTCTGTGTGAAAAGTGATACAAATCGACTTGTACCCTTTTTTAGTTTTTTATACAAAAATGATTAGAAAAAAATTACGATTTTTTTGGTATAACTCACGTTCTCCTAGCTGCTATAATTTCGGAGATAATTTTGTGAAAGTGATACAACTAGCATCATTTTAGTTTATTTATAGTGCATTTTGCTATATGTCGAGTTATAACCCCATTATGTAATTGCGGTTCAAAACAATTGCTCGTGCTTTGTGGTACGAAAAGAATTGAATTAATTTTCACATATTATTTTTCAGTAGTTTTTTGCGAATATTGATATAACTTGAGTTACATCACTTTAAACCAACTTTTATTACAGTAGACAAGGGTACAAGTCAACATGTACCTACCAATCCGAAACCAATTTAATATGATTATCACAAAAAATTAAGTGTAAAGGAATACAAGTTGAAACTGGATTTAAAACTCATACATTTCTGAAAAAATATTTTAGTAATAACAAGTGCTAAGTGCAACAAGTTAGAACATAAAGGACCTACAATTTCACCATACATGACATAAAAATGAACAAAGCTTTCTGTAACATGTGGCCAAAGTGTGAAGGCAATAGAGAAGCAAATGAGGTAGCTACATGTTTGCATGATTTTGTTATTTATCAATTGCCGAACTTAAAGTCAAATGCCAAGAAGCTGATAATGTACTCTGATAGTTGCCCCGGACATCACAAAAATTGCATTGTCACAACTATGTTGATGCTCGTTGCTAAACTATCTCCACAATTACATTCCATTGAACATAAGTTTCTCGTTCCTAGCCATACACATGTGGAGGCTGATACTGACCATGCCTTGATTGAGCGTAAAAAAACACATCACTATGGATATTCACTTATCTAGAGATTGGTATCAACTAGTGCGTACAGATTCGAACAAAGCAGCAAAGTTTACAGTTTTTGAAATGACAAGATCATTTTTATTATTTTAACAATTTTCTGAAACAAATTCTGACTCAAAGAAAATTACAGTCAATGAAAAGTTCCTGTAAGTTGAAGTTCGAACTGTTTTGAATATCAAAGAAAATGTTGCCTGTTTTATGTAAAAAAAAAGTTCAAGGATACCGATTACCTTAAAATGCATTGTTTTAAACGTGGAAATTATTACGATAACAATAAATATGGTGCCTAAAGCCTACTTCTCCAAGACTGCACTTTTAATAGAAAAGAAAAAGGATTTTTTAAATTTGTTGTGCTTTATACATGAGATCGCGTCACGTGTATTATAAAAGTCTGAGCTGCAAAAATGATGGCAAAGACACTTCTCCAGACCTTGATATTGATTTTGACGACAAGTTCTAGCATATAAATCTGATCAAAGACCGATGTTTCTATAAATTAGCTATAAACGTATGTTAACCAGCATATTGGCTTATCTTTTATTCGAGTAGTTCATTCTTATTTAGTTCCCTACCTACGTACTTAAGTAATTTTTTGATCTCTTTACAACCTTATTTTATAGTACAAACCCAAAATATAAGAGTGGTATAGGCTAAGAAAAGCTGTGATCTGGTTGTGAAATTAATATTTTTTTTTAGTTCCAGAAGTTTGTTAGATTTTTATTATTCACTTTGTATTTTAATTGATAAGAAAACACAAAATGTGATATTTATTAATTATTAAACCGTGCTATTTAATAGTTTTTAAGTAATCTACTTCAACTTTATAGCAAGTTTTGTGAAACTTAAATTTCCTATGGATAGAAGTTGAGCTTCAGTATTATTCTAAAAAATATGATAATTTACCTTTGATAAGAATTTTGATGAATATGTCAGTTATTTGTTTAATTTGAAGAAGTTAAATAAACGTTGATTATTTTTTTCTAAAACTTGTATTTATTTACACAAAAAATATGGAGTTTATCGAGGGGTATAATTTGACTTATATTTTTTTACACATTTTTAACAGAGCTAGGATTATTGAAAACTGATACAAGTTAGGAAAATTTTAACTATAACGTATTAAAAAATGTAAAAAATATTTTTAATGGTCTTATATACAACTTTCGTTTGAGCATTATTGTGCTAGGAACATATACGTCTGAGTAATAGGATTTTGAAATTTTATGTATATCAGTTTTCACCAAGACAGAAGATGAGTGATCTGAGGGTGCACTGTGACATAAGTAAACTTGTATCATTTAACACATAATTTTTCCTAGTATTTGACATATGAACGGGTATAACTCACAGATTTCTTACGATTTTCTCCGAATTTATAAACTTTATCAAAAAACTATAAATACACGTTTAAAGATCATGATTTTATCAATTGAAATAAGTGGTCGGATCAAGTTTAACTCTCTTGGTTTATGAGCTAAATTTTTTTAAACTTTGTTTTCGCTCTCCTGTAAAGTGATGATTTTCGACTTGTATCAGTTTTCACAGGAGGCACAGAATTATTTACAGTACCTACTCCTACGTTACCAATTAATTGGCATGCAAATTTCATACTTTTAGCGATTTTATATCATACAGATTATAAACCAGATGAAATTGGAACTATAAACAAGACAAATATTACCAAAAACTATTCAACATACAATTTTAATTCACATGTCAATTTAAACCTAAAAATAAATTACGATGTTTTATCATTATGGTTATAAAATATTTAATTTAATTAATAAGGCAAGAAATTAAAAAAATTAGAAATAAATAATTATGCTTAATTATAATTAATTTTATTATTATTTATGTCAATATCATTGTCAGTTTGCAAAATTCATAAAATAAAATGACGACACGAAAACTCAAATGTTTTTGAAAGAAAATATCTTATAAGATATTTAATCAGAATGTAAATACAAAAATATTCGTGAATGCGCTTTTCTTTCAGACATATTCTAGTCAATATTTTCTTATAAGTATTCATTGGTAACATATTTCTCTATTTTGATAATTCTCGAATAGATTTGGAATTTTATTATATATTTTATTTATCATTGCGTGACAGCTTTTTCTATAAAACGCTTAAAGAGTAGGCGTAGGCGTAGGTTGTAGGCGTAGGAAAGTGACGACCCCACCGCCCGCTGTGTGGTATGTACCACCAGCGCAATCAGTCAACCGACGAACGGCGGTCAAACCGTTCCAAGGTGGGTGGAAGTAAAATTGCTGATGCAGGACGGGCAGCAGCGTCCTTGTGAAAGCTTCCACCCTACTGTTGATACCCAACCCGCCTGCCAAGCGTGGGGATTATGGCAAAACCCCCCAAATGATAAACTACCAAAACCTTGGCCCCACAGTCTCCGGCAGCTCCGCTTAACCGAGTCTACGGTAGCGGACTCGGTAACGGCAGAGCAGGGGGTGCGAAGAATCCCCGGACGGACGCAGGCTACCAGCTGATGAACCTGGCCCTGGTAACGCACAACTGCCGCACGCTCCGGACTGACGAGAAGATCCTGGAGTTGGAAAAGTGTTTAGACAAGTTAAGCTGGGACGTTGTGGGATTGTCTGAAGTCCGAAGACAGGGAGAGGACTCGATAATCCTAAAGTCCGGTAACTTGTTCTACCACCGGGAAGGTGACGCCCTATCCCAGAGTGGTGTCGGGTTTATTGACCGGAGGTCGCTCATCAACAACGTGTAGGCGACCGGGAGTGTGTCGACAAGGGTGGCGTACCTGATACTCAGAATTACCAAACGGTATTCGCTGAAGGTCATACAGGTCTACGCCCCGACTTCGGCGCACACTGACGACGAGGTGGAGGCAATGTACGAGGATATATCAACAGCCATACATACCTCCAAAACGCACTACACGGTGGTGATGGGTGACTTCAATGCAAAGCTGTGTAAAAGAGAGAGTGATGAGCTGAAAGTGGGGCAATTTGTTGTTGGTAGGCGTAATCCGAGGGGCCAACGGTTGGCTGAATTTCTGGAGAAGGAAGGACTCTTTATGATGAATTCCTTCTTCAGAAAAAAGCCACATCGTAAATGGACCTGGATTAGCCCGGATGGGTCGATAAAAAATGAGATAGACTTTATTTTGTCTACCAGACGCCACATATTCAATGATGTCTCTGTGATCAATAGGTTGAAAACCGGTAGTGATCATCGGATGGTAAGAGGCACATTGAATATCAACACAAGGCTTGAACGGTCGCCGCTGATGAAGTCTACGCTCCGTCCAACCCCAGTCCAATCAGGGTTGCCATTGCTACGGAAATTGCCGTGTTCTACGGAAATTTTGCTTGTATTACTAAGATTCTACGGTCTACGACATCGAAACCATTTCCATTGCATAATCTACGGAAATTCAGAATGTCCTATCGGCCCAAGCCAAAACCTCCATGGCGAGTTAGTGTATCCGAACAAAAAAGGGGAATCCCCTATAGCCTGTTTTTTAATCTCAGAGACTAAATTGACGTTAGCGATGTTGTCAGTTTTTTGCTATTCATAAATAGTGTCGTGCCGCTATCGAAAAATGTCAACAAAATTTATTACCGATTTTTACAAGTTACACTGGAAAATCGTAACATGTGGGGGAGAGGCGTACAAAATGGCATAGTTGGGTAATATGGCACACCCATTTATTTCTTTAACTAAACACATATTAGTTTGTGCAATGGCCTGTAGAGGGCCGCTTGGTAACAGGTATCAACCTGTGGCAGCGCCAGTAGCGTCCGTTCGATGGTGTAGTGCGCACTTCTGTGATTTTCGCAGTCACGAGTTTTGGTTTTATAAATTTTGATAGTCGCAAAAGTAAGTATTTTTGACGTTCTATTGTTTATATTTAGTGTTAAATTATTGTAATATAACTAAATAACTTCGAAGATGTTTTAAAATATCGAAATTCTTGTTAC
This sequence comes from Calephelis nemesis, assembly GCA_002245505.1. Lineage (NCBI taxonomy): Eukaryota > Metazoa > Arthropoda > Insecta > Lepidoptera > Riodinidae > Calephelis > Calephelis nemesis. The sequence goes on from NJDD01000563.1 coordinate 98,689, forward strand.
ATTTTTAATCATTAATTTCTAATATAGGAGGTTATGAAGTGGACAAAATGGCATACACCTTGTTCGGATAAAATAGCATACTATGTCATTTGACCCACCTTTTTTTATTTTTAGATACCTAATCTAACACCATGCCTCGCAACTATTCTAGAAAAACAGACCGACAGGGTTGGGATAAAATCTCTGGAAAAGGCTATTCAAGCAGTAAAGTATAATGAAATGGGTTGGCTAATGGCATCTAAAGTATTTAATATTCCGCAATCAAGTCTTAGAAGACACGCACTGGAACAAAATAAAGTCTTAGCTCCTGCTAAAAAAGGTATCCTAATTTGTAATTAAATTTTCAAATTTTCTTAGCATGATTAGATTGGAAGGAAATGTTGTACGTAAGTTATTGTTTCAAATAGGTGCAATATTTAACAAAGCTTATGGCAAAGCAGCAACGGTACAAAATGCAGTCACTGGATTTAAGAAAACTGGTTTCTGGCCTTTTGATCCTAACATATTTTCCGATTATTTGTTCGAGCCTGCTGAAACGACGAATATTCCCATAAGACAAGATCTCATAGAGCCCAAAGAAGATTTAACGGTAGCTACTAATCTACGTACACTCTCAGCAGGTCCGTCTCAAGAATCCGAGGTAGAAGTAAACAGTTTTATATCACTTGCAACTACGTCAGCCGCAGACTATCCACGTCTAGTCTCGGCTGCTGAGGAAACAGACCCAGTCAGTGTAGAATATATACCCACGTCATCTTGTATATTCCAAGAGTTTAATATCAATGTTCCCGTTAGCGTGCTATTTCCAGTACCGAAAGGAACATATGTGACTGGCCAAGGCAAAAGAAAACCACGCAAGAAACCAACAGTATTGGTATTAACTTCAACGCCAAATATGGAAGAAATTAAAGCAAAATCTGCTCCTCTGCCTCCCCAAAAAAAAAGACGAGAAAGGTGACGAAAGTTCTAGACTTTAGTTCCGACAGCGAAAATGATTTCTCTTCTTTGATTGCTCAAAAATTAACCAAAGATGATGACGAAGATTGCCCGTGCATTTATTGTAATGACCTTTTCTCAAGATCGAAGCCAAAAGAGGTCTGGCTCAAATGCTTAAGCTGTAAAAAATGGGCTCATGCATCATGTGCAGATGTTCCAAAAAAGACAAAGCGTTTCACGTGTGAACTTTGTATTTAATCGACTGATTTTTGTTACCATTTTTAGTGTGCCGTTTTGTACAAACCACGTATGTTATTTTACCCAACTAGGGCGGACAAAATGGTTTTTTTCTGTGTTTTTAAAAATATTTTTGAATTATTTTGTTTTTGTACTGAGCTGATTGATCTCTATAATTATAATTAAGTAATGAACCAAAGAATACTTTGTTATTTAAACTGTTGAATATTACTAACAAATAAATATTCTATGACTGATTTTATAACTAGTATGTCATTTTGTACGCCTCTCCCCTGTATCTAGAACTAATAAATACACAATTAAAATGTTTTCTAATTGTAGGTTAATAAATAACATTAAAACTTCATATTTGCTTAACTTAAAAGTCTTATTTTTTGCGTGATAAAAACAAACAATGATAAATAATGAGCCTTTACCCAGACTTATTGGCAATGGGTTCACCTCGGAAGTAAACAAATCTTAAATAAAAAAATATCTTTGAAATAACGTACCCTTTTTCGATATAAGTTAAAGTGGCTAATAAATTTAGAGTTGTAGTATCAAACAAATGTAGGTTTTTCATTCTTCGAAAATCGACATTATTTTTCGTTTTAAAAAAATCGGTATCATAGGACAGCACTACAAAATAAACACAGGTATCATTATTTGTAAACTTGACATTTACATCTGTCAATTCAGTCTCTGAGATTAAAAAACAGGCTATAATAACGATTCATAAATACTTAGCTTTGTTATGATTGGCGCTCACTAGTTTCGTTTAGTACAACGTTCGTGCTTCTTCGTCGTCGTTTAGTACGACTGTTCAGTTATGTGAATAATATTAAAACAAAGAAAAGAAATAAATTGATCACATCTACAATAAACGGGCTATTGTTAGCGAAAATAGTGCTTCAGTAATCATGGAAGGAGTGATTGTAGGATATTTGTGCCAACTGAGGATATGTTACTCAAATCAAGAGATAAAAAAAAGTACGAATTGTCTCAAAATGAAATTGATTAAATTGAAAGCATAAAAACATTATATGATTAAGACAATTTGTTTTGGTTAAGAATTATAGATAAATGTTGATTAAAAAAAATATTTTCTCAATAAAATTCTTTGCTACGGAAATCGAATATTATTTTCCCTTAGAAACACGGATTTTTTCCTAACAAACACGGCAATCGAAATTTCAACGCTGACAACACTGAGTCCAATGCCAAAATACCGAAAACTTTCAGCTCGAACTTCAAAATCGCTTCGAATGCCTGGCAGAATGCGAATCAACGGACGATTTGAACAATGGGTTTGTGCAAGCTGTCCAGGAGGCCGGGTCAAAATTCTTTAAGACCCGAAGCAAGATAAAATTATTTTTAAACAAAAAAGAAAACCGCCTTCAAAAACTCTCTAGAACTAAAAAGGATGAAATAATTTGTTATAATATTATGTGTACAAACTATATCCTA
>NJDD01000563.1:122439-145009 GCA_002245505.1 Calephelis nemesis
ATGTAGTGATATTCATTGTACATTCGGCTACAAAACCCTAAAAACGTTCATTCGATTTTACAATTTTTTCGGAAGTTGATTAAATAAATATACTCAATTTGTCCATAAAAAAATCCTTTCAATCAATGTTAGGGCTAGGAAGTGTCCAACTTATCACTATGTCAGTAACCCTGACCTATATCCAAACCGTAATGACAATGGCTGGCTAGGTTTATATAATTCTATTAAACGTACATTGCCAACATTGTTATCACAAACGTGATAAATTACCATAATAAAAATATATTTGGTGTTATTCAAGCTCTTCGATCATACGTGTAACGCTTCAGCGAGATCTGGGAGAAAGTGGGATAAGAAAATGATGGTGTAAGAATAAGAAAGGGCATGCTCACATAGAAAGCATGGATATGAAAGATTGACAAAACAGATAAAGTATGCTTATGTTGAGGACATAAGTACCCGGGAAGACCTAGGTTGGCATTCCACCAATCAAACCGACCAAATCGCTTGGGTTTTATCCGAGGGTGATGCCAGGAGTCTCGTGAGTTGGCGAGTGGGACCAAGTGTCTTCGGCTAGTCGAGGGTGTCCTAGTTGTACCTCTGCCTACCTCTTTAGGGATATGATGAAGATAATTTTTAATTTTTTAGCAGCAGAAGAAAATTTATTACTTGAAAAACCCTTATTTACATGTTATTTTCTTTTTTTGTTTCAGGATGAAACAATACTTTCAGTTATGAAGTTTCTAGACCTTCAGTCCCTCTGTCGGTGTGCCCAAGTAAACAGGCATTTTAGACGCTTGGCTTCTGACTCTATACTTTACAGATGCATAGATTTGAGGCATTACTGGCATTGTGTATGGTCTCAGGTTTGTCCCAACTATTCAAACTTTACCTGAAATATGTGATTTTTATAAGGGTTAAATACATAGGCTATTAGCTAGCTGAATCAATTATGGTTTCCATACAAACTTTCATACCCTATATAGTCTTGGGAATAGATTTTTGAAAATAAATAATGCTTGTTTAAACTTGGATCTTAAGCTATATGCATATCAAAGTTCATCAAAATTGGTTCAGCGGTTTAGCCTTGAATGAGCAAGAGGCAGACTTATTTATGGATTTAGAATATTAGTATGGATTACCGCATCACTGGCATGTTGCCACCATAGACTTCTGTAACAGAGAGGTAAACGACGAACTTGCATTAAACTTTTAGTCAGTGTGTCCAACGCAATCCAACGCAAAATACAAGATGCATGGTTATACCGTAAACAAAGCATAAAACTGGTTCTCACCAAACGCAGTCATGTTTGCAGGCTGGTGACGGCTTGACTCGTACTAGGTACGATATAGTATGACAATTACAAGTAAAGCATTTTCATTGTGTACTGTTTTAAATAAATATTCATAAAAGTAAATATTACAATTACTTAGGTAATAATATTTTTAATGTATTACCATTAAAGCCTTTTCCCTTATATTAAAATTTGGCCGGTCCTTTTAAAGTAACCCTGTATGTGCATTCATAAATATTCTGATGGGAAGACCACACGCTATCTGCGGGTAAATAGATACCCTATTAAGGAAACAAAAATGAAAAATGTTTTGAAAAAAATAATGCATCCAAGTCCCATTTTTCTTTGTTTGTTTTTGTCGCCATTAAATTAAATCAAAATCGGTTCAATAATCGTCACTTACGTCGTGACAGGAAATTATTGTAACAATAGATTGTTATTTTTAGGTTCTAGTCACATTATCAACGAGATGCAAGTTCCTTCAGAAGTTAGATTTGTCCTGGTGCGGTAGCCATTGCATGATTCAGCCTCAATACATTGTTGAGTAAGTTGTTATAGTATACATTTAGAGTAAGAATACAGATCTGCTGATTTTCTACAAAGCATTTCGTAACTGACGAGCGTTGGTATATGTGTCTGTCTTCGTGACCTTGTGTATGAGCAATGTCAAAGAAATATCGATACTGAAAACGATATTGATATCTATTGCATAATATCGATATTTTGATATAATCGATTAAACAATATCGATAATTTAAAATATTGATCATTTATTAACATTTTTAAGATCAGGTAGTGTGTGTACACTGGCATGTCTTAAAATGTTATTAATCATTGATATATCATATGATAGCAAACTATGATTAATACTGAGCTGTAAGGCAAGCTAAAAACAAAAAAAAATTTAAATACCCAAAAACAATCTAAGAAATAACAGTACTCCTACTCGACTACCTTATAATTATCACAGTTTTATTAAAACTTACGAAGAGAAAAAAGTTTGACGTATTGACAACAAACATTTGTACATACGAGATCTTGTAAAAAAAACAATATTTCAATATCTCTTTAATAATGTCGATATTTCATCAATGTTGAAAATTATCGCTCATCCCTACCAAGACTAGCGGCCAATTTTCTTCAACTCAGATCAATTTATACTTAAATTGTAACACTTACATTAAGGTGGTTATAAAAAAGACCGCATTTTCCGCAATTGTTGACATGCAAATTTAAAATTAATTATTTATTATCTTATTCACTACATTCTTATTCGCTATCATTAAATAATGTGACTTTTTACATGACAAATGTAGTACATAATATTTATCTCGTTTTAACATAATGACTTAAATATGTTCCACGCTCTTTGATAAAATATAAATTTATGATAATGATTTGTTCTTTGTACAGGAATAATATGTATTTCGTAGGTTTTAAGACTAAAATTATATTTTGTGTATCACTTAGTTTTTATGTTTAATTCTAATGTGTTTAAATTTTAAAGAAAGAAAAAATTTCGCCCCTGACAGGATTTGAACCTGTAACCTTTCGTCTCAAGCCGACGAATGCTCTAACCAATTGATTATTCTAATGTGTTTTATATATTTTTTATTTGTTGCATATTAAAGAATTATTTTCTATTCTAAAAATGTAGTTATTATTTACTTAAAATTTAATACAAAAATCTTAATTTAACACAAATATGGTATTTCCAGCGGTCTCTAGTCTGATTGAGCGTGAAAAGTGACGTTTACTTTATTTTAACAGACTCCAAAAAAGGAAGTTCGTAAATCGACTGAAATTTTTTGGTATGTTTGTTAGGTGATTACTCGGCTAATATGTAATCGATTTTGATGGATAATTTTTAGAAAGATAGGTTATGATTCCGAGATAGTCTCATATTAGTTTTATGATTTATCATGATCCGATTAGTATGATGTTGATAAAATTTATGTTTGACCATTTTTGCAGTTTTAACGTTTTTAATTATTACGATATTTATATATTTTGTTTCTTTTCTGACTTTTTCAGGGAGCGAGTTTTAAAGATTTAGATAGTGATTTTGATTATTTTATAAAAAATAAGTAAAAGTAGATTCACACCCATATCCCCGTAGAGCTAGACAGAGGCACAAATAGGGCACCCACGATTATCCGAAGATATTCCCACAATGTGATAGGTGGCAAGCCTATTGCCTGCCGGGCACACATCTAATCCCGAGCAACATTTTTTTAATTAGAAAATTGAAAAAAACACATTTTCTTTTTGCTGCTTGACCCGAAAATCAAACCCGGCACCTCATGATGTCAAGTCCAACACCTGTACCGCTAGACTACATAGGTGATTATTATTTTATATTAAGAAAAAATGTCTTACGTATTCCTACGCTGTTAGTTACCTTGCCTTGAAATACCTATTGTTATTTAATTAGTGAGGAAGTCATCTTTGTACTTACAGTATTACTAATATTGCATTTCCTGTTTTATTGGTATTAATCAATCATACGTTTTACCTATCAGAGAAAAATATTATATTCAACAATATAGCACATTACTTTTACGAGGTAGAGTTTTAGGCGGTAGAGTTTCGCTGCGACTCGCCCATATTGGTACCACCGCCTTACCTATTCTTGCCGCCATAAAGTCAAGACGTGTTCCGGTTCCGTAATCTTACTTTTGCTCAAGGCCTAACATTGCGGCATCAGGTTGGCAACGCACCTTTACCGCCTTTGGTGTCTCTAGGCGGCGTGAATTTCTTACCATTAGGAAATCCGTCTGCTTGTTTGCCTGCCAATATCATAAAAAAAATCACATGTCTGTGCGCTATTGGTTGTTGCGCGCGCGCACATTTTTTTAATACGCTGAGTCGTAGAATTTTATCAGTCGTTATTCCAGTCTTCACGCCAAGTCTGTTACGGAGGTAGAGAGTATCGAGTGCCAGATTTCACGACCCTGACAAACTTGTGTAGCTTCCTTCACATTCAATGCCCTTTTCATACAAACACGCCGGTTTCGGTGACTCTTGATATCACTCTCGGATAATATCCGAGCAATCTGAGCGTGGAATGTCAACCAAGGTCTCCCCGGGTACCTACATCCATCCATATTCGCATTGTATATCTGCTTTGTCAATCTTTCATCTGTCATTCTTTCCACATGACCGAACCAGCGGATTTTAATTGTTTACATGGTAAAAGTCTTAACTTCACTGATGTTTATTTCAAGTTGACCATAAACGCGATAGTTTTTTTTATGATGTTGGACGGCAAACAAGCAGACGGATTTCCTTATGGTAAGAAATTCACGCCGCTTAGAGACACCAAAGGTAGTAATAGTGCGTTGCCATCCAGAAGCCGGGATGTTAGGCTTTGAGCAAAAGTAAGTTTACCGGCTACCTTACCCTCCAAACCGGAACACGTCGTGACGTTATGGCGGCAGGAATCCTTATCTATTCCTGCCGCCGGTGGTACCAATCCGGGTGAGTCGCTTCAGAACTCTACCACCTAGTAGGAAGTCACGGTGTTAGTGATGGTAAGCCTATGCTCGCCTTTTACGAGCTGCCTAACACAGAAAGGCAGATGGTCTATTCTGCAAAGGAGCCCGGATCAACACGGTCATGGGTCGGTTTGCCCCATCTATACAGAGTTGATTGAAAAGTCATGTTTTTTTGGGAGAATGTTAATAAAATAATAAGTAGGTATGTTTGTACAGTGACATTTACGTCAAAAAGTTTTAAATTTTTGTTGTAAGTATCATGAGTGTGGTAAAGGCACAGTGTCATGCTAAATAGTTTACTTTTAGAGATGTAGTGTTGAACTATAAACTTCAGTCAAAACAAAAAAAAACAATTTATTACATTATTGAACAAAAAGTTTTTTGTGTGGCAAAACGACGAAAAAGTTCACGGTATTCTTTAAAGATGAGACATCCGTCACATACATTGTGATATGCAAATATTTTTAAATTTATACAAATTTATTATTTATATCCATAACGTATGTTTTAATATTTAAACAGATTTGTAATTTACAATTCAAACGAAATTTATAAGGGCTCTTACTTCTTTTTATATAAGATCACCACGTGTTTTCTGGATCGTTCAATTTCAATTTAATAGATACCCAATACTTGGTTTTTGAATAATTCTTATTAAAAACGAGCAGTGCCCACGACTTCGTCCGCGTGTAATAGTTATTTTGGGCATAATTTAAAATATAGACATATACTGTTGTGGACATTTTTTTGGATCATTTCAAGAGGAATAATTCTTTCATACATACATTTTTGGTGTCTAGCACCGTTTTCGCAGCGCAGGCAACGGAAGCCCTCAAACATGAATAATTTTCACCGTTTTTTAACATTTTCCGTTATTTCTTCGCTAATTATATAACCTAAAGCCTTCGTCGACAAATGGTCTATTCAACACAAAAATAATTTTTCAATTCGAACCAGTAGTTCCTGAGATTAGCGCGTTCAAACAAACAAACTCTTGAGCTTTATATATTAGTATAGATTTATATATTAGATATAAGTAGGCATTTTCCACAAATTGAATCCTCACCCCAAAGTACGCAAATTATACGCATGCATTACGGGTGTTAGTCAACAATTCAACAACATAGAGATACTTGAACAGATACCAGAATAAATTTAATAAAAATTCAGACCCGGAAATGCCGTCATCTAAATGCTTATCACACAAATGCCTGCCCCCGTCGGGAATCGAACCCGAGCTTCGTTGGTCGATAGAGTTAGGCGTGTGCGCTAGCCCCTCGATCGAATCGACGAGGTAGTATTTTGCCTTCGTTTGAACTGGGGTAACCTGGTTGTGCTTTCTGGCTAACTTTTCGTACATGGGCGTGAAGATACTGTAACATTCTCAGTTCTGGTGACAGATGTATCTTCGTCAAATAAATGAATAAATACTGAATTAAATTTAGGTTTTCTCCATTTCAGTTTCCTGGCACAAAGTGGATTAGAATTGACACATCTGCGAATGAATTGTTGCAAATTCGTCGATAACACAGTTTTAAAAGCTATTGTGGATTACTCAACAAATTTGCAAGGTTAGTTTTTTTTATCAAGTTTTAAGAAAGTCGAGTTTTTGTCGCCAGAAGATTATTGCTCGCTACTGTCGTGTTCCGGTTTGCGTATATGCTAGCCAGTAAATTAATGTGAGAAGCTTATAATCACAGCTTCAGGTGGCAACGCACTTCTGGTGATTAAGGGCAACGTGAGTTGCCATAAGATCCATTTGCTTGTTGGCAAACAATATCAAACAGCTTCGTGTTCGTCATTTCCGAATCTGTTTCAAAACTGTGTCGAATTGTGTGTGTGTGTGGTTGTGTGTGTGTTTCAAATCTGTCTTAGGATAAAAGCGCGCTCATTACATTAGGCACTTTATAAAGAGGGGCCCTATACAACAGTGGCGGCATTAGAGAAGTTAAGCTATCGCCCAAGGCGCCCGAAAGACTAGGTGTACCTGTAAAATTCCTTAAATTTTGCAGAAAAGTAAAATTACTAAAAATATGTTATTTAAATAAATGGCTTTAAAATTGACACTTTTCTTTTCTTCGTACGCAGTTTTGTTGCATTTATGAGGTGTTGTAAAGCTTACGCCCGGGCGCTGCTAGTTCTAGAACCGGCACTGGATTAAAGTTGAGACCACGTTAAAATGGGCCAATAACAGCTATTGCATTTAAGAAAGCACCCGTTCTTCCCATGTCTTCATTTTTTTTAAACTGTATTACATACCCAAAACAATCAGAATAATCAAATGTTTTTATTCAACATAAGATAAAATTATCTCTCATTGAAGATCATAACAATATAATAAATGTTATGAAATCATAATATCAACATTAATAATAAACATTTATCTGCACATCTATACAAATAAATAAAATTGGAGTATAATAATGTTACAATAAGCGCGTTTTACTAGACACATGTGAATGTATGAGTATATACGGTAAGTATACCAAAACATCATTTTTTTTGCATTTTTGTCTGTTTGTTCCGGCTAATGCCTAGAACAGCTGGACCGATGTTGATGGAACTTTTATTTGCAGGTGTCTGATGTAACCAGAAATAACTTATAATACATTTGAATTTAAAGAAAATCTGAAATAACTGAATAAACTAAAAATTACTTTTTGGCTAAATTCCATTCGGACGAAGTCGTGGCCAAATAAAATTGATACGAAACTAATAATTCGAGATAAAAATATTTCAAAACTAGCTGTTGCAAAACTATCTGTTGCCCGCGACGTTGCCTGCCTGGTTAATGGTTCCACAGGAACATTTTTCCGGGATAAAAACTATCCTATGTGTTAATCCCTTCTATACCTATGCTTACCCAATTTCATAAGAATAGGTTCCGCAGTTTTTGCGTTAAGGAGTAACAAACATCATAACTAACGTACAAAATAACTTTCACATTTATAATATTAGTAGGATAGAAATATCTCAATTAGACTTTTTTCCTGTGCCGTTTTTTATAAATAAGAAATATCTCTGAACAAGTCACACAAATTGAATCTCTAGGCATAGGACAGCGATGCACCTCTAACATCGATGGTGTGTATAGGCCACGATTATCTCTTACCATCAGGAGAGTCGTGTGCTTGTTCGCTGAACTCTTATATAAAAAAATAATCTATATTTTTATTATCTTTTAGAGTTATGTCTTCGGTCAGTCGTGACATGCACTCAATGGTCATATTTGGCGGGTCTGAAGAAGTTGAGGCGATTGGATTTGTATCGGACTAATATAAAAACGTCTGCTGCTGTTTCCATAGTGTGGGCCAATCCAGGACTACAGCATATCAATCTTGGTAAGTAGATATGTAATCGCTAAGCAATATTTGATGCGAAATTAGAGTAAATTCTACATCACGATATTAAAGTTTTTTTTATGATATTGGAAGGCAAACAAGCAGACGGAACCCCCTATGGTAAGAAACTTACACCTCCTAAAGACACTAAAGGCGGCAATGATGCGCTGCCAACCTGAGACCGGGATGTTGGGCCTCGAGCAAAACTAAGTTTACCGGCTACCTTATCCTCCGAAACAGAATACGTGAAAGGCAAGCACTGACGTTATGGCAACCGGAAACGGACTGCCGCGGAACTACCACCTAGTCAGACATCACGGTGTTAGCGACGGTAAGCCTATGCTGCCTGGCAGGAAGGCAGATGGTCTATTCTACGAGGAGCCCGGACCAACACGGGGAAATATTCTTATGATAGTAGCATATATACAACTATGAAAGCTTATCATTATCACCACGCAGTACCTGCCTTGCTTCCAGCTTGGCAAGCTCTTCCCTTCTACCCTGCAGGGTATAATCACCGCCCAACACGTTTATTAAATGTCTTGGGCATTAAGTAACCGTTTAAGGCCCGTCACAGACATTCGGAGTAATTCGAAACAAATTCGTCCACTCAAACCCAGTGTTAGCACCCGCGTGTGTACTGGCCGTAAACGCGCCCGCCAAACTTAGGAGACCCCGTCACGTGTTATTGGATGCTTCGGATCCAACAACTGCTGCAAACGCGAGCCTCCCTCCCAACACTAACTCACAGGACACTACACTACACCGTCGCCGCCGGTCTCGGCGACGAAGACCTCTCTTGCGCCCGGCACCTAACGCCGAGTGACGAGCCGCCACTACTCCTCCATCAAGTCCACCCAGTAACCAGAACTCACCACCAAGTTGAGGTACGGTCTCCCGGGAGACAGCCCTTGTTGGTGGCGTTGTAGGGAACAATCCAATCCATCTAAATAATGACGCTCATAAAGCACGGTGAAGTTGTAAAAACCGCAAGGTTAGCAACATATTAGTCATTCCTAAAAAAAAACGAATTCGTAACGTATAATTTAAGCGCGTTAAAACTGCAAAGCTTCTACGTCAATAAGTAAATCATCGAGATACACAAAATACAATTTCTCTGAGATTCCATCATCAGATCCAGGCTTCAGGATCACCTCAGAAATAGTCTCTTTCGAATAAAAAAAAATTAAAATCGGTTTAGAAATGAATGATAGAATGAGAAATAAATTATAATATTAATAGGTGAAGCAAAAACTTTGGACGGTTTTTTTAAGAAAATTGTACTAACGGAGAAGTATGAAATTTGGCACACTTATAGTTTATGTGTAGGATAAGTGCAGAACACTAATACCTATTTTTCAATAATGATGCTCATAAAGTACATTAAATCGATAAATAAAACAGTACACACACTACCTTGCATTTGACACACGCAAACAAAAATATTGGTAATGATAAAAGATCATAGATGGCGTACAAACTGTGTTCATATAATAGAAACAAAGAAGTTGGTCTTGATAAATAAAGATGGCGTACTTATCAAAAATAAGTATTAATATTCTGACGTACCTGAAAATCTATGTTGTTTGTTTGGCGACGGTTGCCACTTACTGTCAGGAGAGCTGTCTGCTTGTTCACTATCTTCACTGCTGCTGCTTCTGCTGCTGATGATGATGATGATAATTATAACAATGATGGTGATGGTAATAGATTTTTTCACTTTACAGGTTCTTGCAAAATGGTATCCGCCATGGACGAGGTGGCGATAGCGCTAGGTACAAATTGTCCTGATTTAATGTCGGTTGACTTCTGGAAGTCGTACTCTTTGACGGCGAACGGTATCAGGGCGTTGGCGAATTGCAAGAATTTGCAGGAAATTGATTTTGGATGGTGGTAAGTTTTTTTAATATAAAGAAATGCAAACAAACGAACATATATATTTTTATTTATTTATTGTATACATTTAAAACAAAAAAACGAGTAAGTAAACAGCCCAATGCGAAATATGTAGACAGTCTCCAATTTGAAAATTTGACTGTAATAAAATTCCCTCTGTGGACTAGCAGTCCGGCGTCGGGCTTGACTTCTTGACGTCCTGGGTTCGATCCCCGGGTCGGGCAACAAAAAAAAAATTAAAAAATATTTTCAAATAAAAACTACGTTGTCCGGGATTGGACATATATGCCCGGTTGGCTATAGGCTTTCCACCTATCATATTGTAGGACTTAGTGTCTTCGGCTAGTCGTGGGTGTCCTGGTTGTGCCTCTGCCTACTCCTTCGGTGATATGGGTGTGAAGATACTTTTACTTTCACTTATTTCATTACTATATTTACAAAATTGTGCATTATTTAATTATTAAAAACTATCCTATGTGTTAATTTTAGTTATATTAAATAAAAATCGAAATCGGTTCAGCAGTTTTCGCTTGAAGGAGTAACAAACAAACATATAAATTTTTGCCTTTATGAAATTAGTGGGATGATTTCGAAAAGGTCTACATAAGTTTTATAACTGATGAGTTCGTCACCATAATTATGTAGTTGTAGTAGACTAGCTGACCCCGCAAACGTAATGTTGCTTGACATTAATGTTTCGATATCGCGCTATCTGTCGGACATCAAACATCAAACATTCTAAAATCAACAACTACTTATTCTTAAAAAAAATATTAAAAAAACATTTTCCAGGAGACCATATTGTGAATCTAAACCATTCTCGAACTTCCTTGAACACACACAGAAAATTTCATCAAAATCGGTCCAGTCGTCTAGAAGGAGTTTAGTGACAAACATACGAACGCAAGAAATATATATATTAAGATAGGATAAGTAATAGGATATGTAAATTTTATCAACATCCTATTAGGAATTTTTGTGTTATATTTACTCAAATATGAGGTTGTGTATATAAGAAAAATATTTTTATACACTGTTAAGGATAACTCAAAAATCTATAGTTGGGTCACGAACATATTAATATAAAATTCGAAAACATGACCTATCCTTCTAAAATAGGATCGACTAAATTGGCTGGTTATTGGCCTAGAAATCGAGTAACAAACAGACAAAAGAATATATAAAATTTCGACTGGAATTGAGAACTCTTCAATTTTGCAGAGCAGGATAATGTCACAATATTTTGTAGCCTACAGAGTCATCGAAATTGATTGGTTATTTGCCGAGAAATAGAGAAACAAAAAACATACAGTTAAATTGAAACTTCTATCTTTTTATTTGGATCTTTGTGTTAATAATAAGAACTAGTGGTTGCCCATTGGTCAAAATTCGACCATAATAAATTTTAATATGTTGTTGATAAGAACGCCATCTTTATTTCTAAAAACAAACTACTTTGTTTCCAAAGTTTTTAGTGCGCCATTTGTGATCTTTTCATCATATTGATGATAACGATATCATCAATATATTTGTTTGTGTGTCAAAAGTATGGTAGTGTGGGTAATGTTTTATTTATTGATTTAGTGTACTTTATAAACATTATTATAGAAAAATATCAGCGTTCTGCACTTCTCCTACACATAAACTATAAGTGTATCAAATTGGGTGTTCCTGCGTCTACGCAATTTTCGTAAAAAGGGGTCAAAGTTTTGGCATCACGTATTAATATATAGATGATGTTGTAGCCTCCAAGCGGGTGGGTCGGGAGAGTGGCTGGCGGCCCTGTGCGGGCCCGAGCACAAGTTGCGCAAGGTGTTCCTGGGCGCGCTGCGCGGGGTGTGCGACCGCGACCTGCGCGCGCTGCTGCCGGCGCCGCGACTGGCGCAGCTCGACCTGCTCGGGGTGCGAGCCGTCTCGCCAGACATATGCTACGAGTGAGGAACCTTTGCTTATACAACTGTCTATTCAATATTAACTAAGTGTTACCCGCGGCTCTGTTTGCGTGACAGTTAATACATTTACAATTTACATTTACTATTTTTTTAAGTGTGGAAAATCCCCCCGGATACCCACTGCTCTCGGGGGAGAACAGCGGGTTATGTTGGACTCGAACCGACTAAAAACCACACTATGACCTTCCTGCCACCCGGCTAGGAGCGAGATGGGGTCGCGTTGGCATTCACCATCTTGCTCTGCGGCTACGGCCCGGTCCTTACCGGGCCTCCTCCCGCGCTGAAAGAGGAGCGACTCCGGCCACTGGAGTCGCCCCCCAGGCGTGCGAGGCCGTGCTGGCCAGAGGAAGTCCCCCGACTCCCCCCGGCAGCCCCGCATCGGAAGCACTTTGAAGGCGGTTGAACCGCCTTCTCGTGCTCCCGGTCCGCCTGCGCCGGAGCGGGCCTGTGTTGGGATCGTCCTCCCGGGCTCGCTCCGCGGTCTCCTTTTGCGTCATGACTTCTTCGTAAAAGGAGACCACCGCCTGCCAGGACCTGTCACTACCGAGCATGGCGTTGACTACACTCAGCAGCGAGAGGTCCTCTCCTACGACCGCTGACCGCTCCCAGCGTGTGGGACGCCGTATCTTCTGGCGCCCCGCACTCGTGGCAGGCGGGGGTTGCCTCCCGTCTCACGATCTTGTGCAGATACTTTCCGAAGCATCCATGCCCGGAAAGCACCTGCACAAGTCGGAACGTCAGCGACCCGAACCGCCGCTGCAGCCACCCTCGGAGGACCGGTTGGATAGCCTCCACCGTCGCCTGCCCAGGGACAGGTGAGGCAAGGTCCTCCTTCCACTGCTCCAACATGGTCTCCCACGCCTGCCTCTGCATGCGTCTCACTTCCTCCCACGCCAGGGGCTCCCCACACGCTCTCGCCGACGATGCCACATATACTATTTACATTTACTATTTATAGCCCATTAAAAGGGACTTTAATACAAACTTTCAACCTCTATTTCATCCCTTTAGGGCTATAATTTTCAGAAACTCTTAAATACGTCTCAACTCATTTTTAATAAGTTGCCTAAAAATAAAGCTTCACGTTTCTAACTTAAAACATGACTGTTCCATACAAACATTCAGCCCCCATTTCACTCCCTTAGGGGTAGATTGCCAGAATATCTTAAATACGTATAAACGCATTTTCTATAAAAGTAAAGTAAAGTTTCATATTTCTAACTTAAAAAATGACCGTCTTCCATACAAACTTTCAACCCCTATTGAACTTAGGGGTAGAATTTCCTAAATTCCGTTCTTAGTAGGTGTCTACTCAATAAAACGACTCTACTCACCAAATTTCATGCCTGTAACTTTTAACAGTTTTTGCTCGGCGATGAAGAATCAGTCAGTCAGTCAGTCAGGACATGTTATTTTATAAATACAGATATTCAACAATTTGACCTCTCTACGTAATAATAATAATTCTTGCTGATGTCACTGTTCTATGCGACGCTAACCTCGTTAAACCTGAGAAGGAAAAATTGTTAAAATACGTTGTAAAATATGTTATCAACATCCTAGATGTTGATACAACAGTTATCGCGTTAGTCGTTTTAGCGAGAGGTCTTGTGAAGAGTCTCTACCAACACTTTATGATACTCTCGCTGCATTCTTCGATAAAGGACCAGATTCAGAAGACAATAACTTTTGGGACGACACGCATTATGCAGAGATTCCTTAATTTGTCTTCCTGACCACTGACAGTTTAGTTGTAAGGATATAGTCTTTGGGGCTCTATTTTTTAGGTTTATACTTTTAATATATTTTTTATTTTAAATGTGTAAACTTAGAAGATAAGAAACAATGTTAAACTTTTTATTGTTCAACTAAATCATAACAGTGTTACATTATTTTTTATATTACATTTGTATATTACATATTGTTTATTACACTGACAAAACATAAAACAATGTTATACACAAAAGGCAATTTTATCGCTATCAAGCAATCAGAAGCAATAAGAAGAAGGTACAATATCTATTAATAATAATTCTATTCTATTAAAAAAATACAATAAAACTGTTCAATTTACAAATAAAAGTTAAAACAAAAAAAAAAACAATGATTATGTAGTTACAGGAGAGATTTGTTTTTTACAATAGTGAGGTTAATTTTCTGATCAAGTAATAATCTTTGTTTTCCAGAACCCTCGCAAAACACTAATTATTATTAAAGTCGATCTTTTTATTATATAGTCAGTAAATTTTATGTAGAAGCCAGGAAAGCCCCTGACATCAATCTTAAAATTTGGTGTAAACGTCACTTTATACTTTCACTTGGACGTGGTTAAAGTTAACCTGTTCATATTTTCCATTGTTAGAAGTCATAACAATAATTTTATTCCAATTCCAATTTCGTGTATAAAGAGATCATCGCACAAATATTTTTTTGTGATTTTGTGATTCCATAATATAAGGCCTGGAAGAGATCGCTGTTTTGCGATAAGGTCGACTTTGTGCGTCTATTGGTTTCAAGTTTTATTTTTAACTGTATTTCATATTTTTGTATGTATTTGATGAACAATAATAAGTAACACTATTATAATTTATATTTATACAGCATATTGCTTGCGTTTTGTACATCAGTGCGTCTTCTGTACGTTGTACTATTACTTGCTTACAAGTTTAAAGGGCCGATCATTAGGATTCCTGGAATGTAAGGGTTAAAGTAGGTTCGCTATCTGAAATGGGAATATCACAAATATTTAAGAAGCGATTGAATAACAAACACCTATGCTTTCTTGTTCATTAAACTAATAGGGTTTTATATTTTACAGAATACTAGCCGAATGTCGAGAGCTCAGGTTACTTGATGTCAGCTTCTGTGATCAAATTCAAGAATCTCAGGTATGAAATTAATTTTACTTTTACAAAGAAAACAAAAAATAAAAACAGTCAAATTCGAGAAAGGGCTTGCTCGGCTGGTTAGGTCATGTGGAAAGAATGACTGGTGAAAGTTTGACAAAGCAGATATACAATACGAATGTGGATGGATGTAGGTACTCGGGAAGACCTAGGTTGACATTCCACTGTCAGATCGCTCGGATATTATCCGAGGGTATTGTCAAGAGTCTCCGAAACCGGGTCATTAATGTGGAGAAAGCCAGCATGGTCTGCAAGTTTCGTAAGATTTGGTTCTCTATACTCTCTGCCTACTGCGTTACCTACTTGGCGTGATGATATTTATGTACGTAAAAAATAAAAACTAGTATTGTTTCAGGTGGCTGAATGGAGAAGACTGTACCCCCAAGTTAGTATAAAAAAATCTTTCCAGTCGCCAAATCTCAACGTCCAACCCAGTGCTTTGTTTCAAGGGCCTTATTACTTCGGGTAGTTTTAGAATTGTACTATTATTTATTAATAATTTTAGTGTCAATTAAACATGGACAAATATACTCCAAGGCTTAATTCGGCATTACAGACTTTGAGGACTACAATGGTGGTAATTTTGTTGCGCACCCACTAACCTAATTTTAAGTTATCGCTATCTTCTTTCAACGAACATAATAAAAAGAGACAAAACACTTTTAGTGCTGTCAGATTATTTCTACAAATGTTTAATCTATCCTCGAAAACCGTTATTTGAAAACATCGTGATTTGACATGTTCGGACTAATCTGACATGTCTAAACTGTTCCATCTCTTTTGTTTTTGTTTCATTTGAAAAAGATAGCATGCATCTAAAATAAGTTTAGTTTGTGAAGAGCAGAATTACCACCAATGTCAACTTAAACCTTGGAGTACCTTAGTCTATGTTAATTAATAAGGCAGTAAAATCTTACATAAAACATTGAATAAAGTAAACACAGGTTCAACCTGTTGTTATCCTTATTACACGTTGATACAGACTATAATATCAACTTTACTCTTACTTAAGTATTTGTTTTTTAATACGCCGGTTATGTTTTTAACTGTTATCGTACTTGAACTATATATTATATATTTTTGGTTTTTTGTAACGATTGTTGGAAAAACAAAATGGTTTTGTGATAATTGATAATTTAGCTTTCGCGTAGGATCTATGGTACGGTTAAGAGTACGTATATAAATTTTTAGAACTAGAATTGGGAAGGAAAAGAATCATAATAAAATGTATCATAGCAATGAGGATTTCTAATATGAGATTTTTTCTTGTGACGTCAATATACTTTTCTTTTAAGTTTGAGTATAATAAAGATAATTACGAAATTTTATTGGCAACGAATATAAGAACCGACAAAAATGGGAAAAAAATGAATTTCAGAAACTCAATATTTTTTACTAATAGTTTTCTAGAGCTAGAAGAGCTAGAACTCATTTACTATTTAACCGACTCCAAAATGAGAACGTTATCAATTAGATTGTAAGTTTGTATGTTTGTTACGCAGTTTCTCGGCCAACAACGAATCGGTTTTGATTTTGGGGAAGTAGGTCATGATTCCGTTGTTGTTCGGATTCGATTTTTGACGGGGGCAGGCATTTGTGTGATGGACATTTATACGTCTGCACTTCTAGGTCTGACATCAATTTAATTTATTAAAAATCAAATATGTTTTCACCCATTTAGTTTTTCCAGGAATTTTATAAGCGTCCTTTTAGTTTATTTTAAGTCTTATAAAATTATAAGAACTTTATGAAGTACATAATAGAAGACTGATTTACATAAGATTTATTATTAGATGGATTTTAATTAAAAATTATTGTACTTATAAAAATATATTTACATTTTTGCACGTAAGATGCTGCTTACTTTATTTTTTTGTAATTAGTTCATGTGTATATTGTGGTTATTATAATTCAATATTGTTATGTTTTGAAACCAGTGAAACGGTTGCTTACCGTTTTTGTTTTCACTAGTTGGCGCCACTGTCGTAGTTCTCAAGTAGTGATTTATGCTTACTAATTTTAGAAAGAATATGATGTAAATAGGCATTTCTGGTAGTTTTAGGTACATTACGATATATTGTAACAGTAAATATTTTTTAAGGCGCTGCAAGTCTCAATGTATATGCCGAATCATCCTGACGAATATTTAAAACTAAACCTTTGATAACGTATAATCTTCATAAAATTCATTATGTAAGTTTGAAAACCAAAACACGATTAAATAAATTTGGCTTTATAAAAAAAATCGTAAAATTTAACAAAAAACACATTTTTGACGTTCCCTTTTAAGGAAAAAAATAATTACTTTAGTTACTATTGAAGGTATATTTACAGGAAAAAATATGTGTAAACCCTAAAAAAGACCTTTGAATTAAGTATGAGCTTTTTTTTATAACACTGAAAATTAACTTTTTAAAAAAACAAAGGAAATTATATCATTGCTATTTTACATTATGCTACACTAGCGCCTCTACTGTCGCAATGATATATCCCTGTTGTTCCAGAGCCAGTCTATTTTTTTTCATTATGGCAGCTTTCAAAATTATTTATTTGTTACTAGCTGTTTGCCCGCGACTTCGTCAGGGTAGACTAGTTACGATTTTAATACCGATTTTTATCCCATATTAAAAGTATACTGGGATTTATTTTTGAAAAGAATATATTACCCTATGTTTGAACTGATCTAGATTTTCTCAAAATCGTTTCACCGGCTTAGCTTTAAAAGTGCGACAGATAGACTTTCGCATTTATAATATTATTAATATGCATATATGCATTTATAATATTAATATTTATCTCGTATTATGGCAAATTTAATAAAACTATTACAATGTGAAATGAAATGTTCTATGTGAACATTTGGGTTAGGGAAAATATTTTCTTTTTTAGGTTTGATATTGTTAATGAATTAATTTAGTTTTTTTTGTTTATATTTACCGTAAAGTTACGAAGTATCGATACTAGATAATATGTTTTAGGTACTGGATATTAAAAATTACCAAAAATTAGGGAGATTTCGAAATTACTTTTTATTTCAATAAATTCCTCATATTTATTTAAAAACGCTTAAAACTAGGTCAATTTTAAAATTATTTTATTTTATGTTTGCAATCTTAGCATTTTTATAGAAACCATTGTTTTCTACATTTTTATTATTATTACTTAATATTTTAGTATTTAATACTTTATTGCGCACAAAAAGCACAAAATTACAAAAAAACAGGATAAGTAAAAATACACAAAACGCGAGCTTGTCTCTAATAACACATTTCTTTTTCCAGCCAACCCAAAAAATGAAGCTGTAAAAAATATTAAATTTATTTAGTGTTTTTTAAACATAAGCTGATGTGAAATATTCGTATTTTACTTATTGAATGCAATATTAGGATTTCTTAAAACGAACTCGATAGATTGCTTGCAGTTTTATACTAGGGCCACCAGATTTGTGTGGTTGCGCCAGATTTAGCTGTTGAACAAACAAGCCTACAACGATAATACTCAAACAGTGGTAGCGAATTGTCAAAATTTGTATTTATTTAAGCTCAGCTCAAGCTCAGATTATGTATTCAGAAAAAAACATGGTTTTATCAGATTCGGTTCGTGAATAAAACTTCAACATTTCCCCAATTTTTCTTTATAAAATATGCATTCGAGATTCTTCTATTTGCGAGTGTGGACAGGAGGAAGGTACAGTGGATCACAATTTTATTTAATTGTTTAAAATTCCTTACATCTGTATGATATATGTATGATGATCT
Source organism: Calephelis nemesis (assembly GCA_002245505.1). Taxonomy (NCBI): domain Eukaryota; kingdom Metazoa; phylum Arthropoda; class Insecta; order Lepidoptera; family Riodinidae; genus Calephelis; species Calephelis nemesis. Next base: position 141,085 of record NJDD01000563.1, read on the forward strand.
TTCCAAGTAATTTTCCTATACCTCTTAACTATACTGTTTACTACTATCAATTTATCGTAATATATTGAAAGTGTTGTGTCGATTTGGAAAATCTAACAAAATAAAACTATAAGATAATTAGAAAACCCATATGTGTAACTGTCTTTTGTGAAGAAGAAACGAAAATCTTTTGTGTTCCTATTGGTAGGACAAATCTCCGAAAATACTCTCCTATGTCGAAAATTTGTCTGGACTATAATCGAGCAAATGGTATGGCAAAAGATTTAGATATCTTTAATGACACTTGTCTTAGTCTCAAAAAAAGTTAAAAGCAGCGTATCTTCCTGCATAACATTATTTTCCTTTACCTTTAAATTTTAATTGTATTAGCATTACTATTAGTATTATCATTACTAGGTGTATTGTCATTAAGTGATGTTACATCATCTGCAGCAACATGTTGGCTAATATTATTTTGTTTTATTAAGAATGCTGTGCATGCCTTTTATTGGCATACATACAAACATTTGTTTGTATGTATGCCAATAAAAGTATTTTTAAGTGTTATATTGCAATATTGTGTGTGTATTGCTGTTGGCATGTCGAAATAAAGAAAAAATAAAAAAAGATTGGTATTAGCCATATATATTGCGTGTTTTTCCTTTTAGGTAGCTTAATATGTTTAATCAAAGTAAAATACATAATGTGTGGTGGGTCCTATACCTGACATTGGCTAATTATGTCGTGAAAAACGATTGCAAGCCATATTTATAAATGAACAAGAAGCTTAGATTATGCAAACCACAATTACATATTGCAATTATTATAATTATTAGGACCTTCCTCCAACTTAATAACTTAACGATTTTTGATAACATTGATAATTGTCTCATGTTACAGTTCGTTATAAAAAAATGTGTGGAAACTAACTTCTTTTTATATTTACACTGAGAACAAGCCACAACAAGTTACATTTGTCGATATCAAGGTATTATAAATATATTAATATAAATACTCTTTAGCAACAAGATATTGTCGACATAATTCGACTTAACTATATTTAATTAATAAATTAATGTAGATTTTGCCGAGTTTTACATACTTAATCCAGATATTTACATTCAATGAACATAATATTTGTAGTGGGAGTTGAGAAGTCATTTATATAGTGTTCAGAAGATGTTTAACAGAATTTAAGAAGCAATTAGATTAAATAACAACACTCGTTAATGTAAAATTTGAGACACACAAATAAAACGACTTGTCTTAGAATGACTCACTTCTAGCGGAACTTTTAGTTAAATGGTTTTGTCATGTCAAAGATGGTGGCGCCCTCGTTTTAGTCTTCTCGTTTTTAATGTGCAGTATGTTCGTGATATACTCTAAATCTAAACTTGTGCAATTTTTAATTTCAGTATATAAAAGTCAATTATAAAAACTGTCAAGTTTACACTGCCACAGGACGGGACATTGAGTGATATAAATAAATGTTTATTTAAGAAACGGATATTTTTATACAATTAATTATAAAATATTTACGTAACTCGTATATTCGTGTACTTATGAGATATTGATATTCTCATTTATTTGTCCAGATATTCTAATTTAGGTTCTTTTATTTCAAATGAGTTTGGTGATTTATGTATGAAAATTGTGACGTCATGGACGTAGAACTACTTCAACCAATAAAATCTCGGGAAAATAAAACTTTTGTAATTTCATTGGCCCAGGGCGTTGCTAGGTTGATGACGTCACACTTCACTGTAGTATTAAATTTAAGTAAGATTATACTTATTTTTTCGTATTACAGAAAGTCATATTAAGTAAGAAACGTATTTATGATTTAATAAAGTGTAATAAATATTTTTGACGTATTAAAAGATGTATCATTTTAAACTAATATATTGACCTACATGGTTGAAAATTTTATTTATCAAATAAAATTTTCAACCATGCAATGCATGCAAAAAACCTTTGTGCAATGTACATTTGATCAAATAAATTGGATGATGTTCTCTCTAATTACTAGCAACACCCATATTTGATCAAAGACTTTTCCAGCTAGTATAACTTCTTAAAAAAGTCAAAAGATTATCTATTAAAATGACTGTAAATTATAAGTAAATCTTGGACAGAAATATTGAACCAGCGAACAGTCAAAGAAATTTGATTAAAAGTTGGCCATCAAAGTTGGGCCACGATATATGACGTGAGAATTACCAGCCTGAAGTCACGCTTAAACTAAAAATAACGTTGTTTTGTGACCGATGTGGCTTAAGTTCTTACCATCAGGAAATTCGTCTGCTTGTTTGCCTTCCAATATATTATAAAAATTCAGAAAAAAAAGACGTGTGATACACGGAGATTGCCGCGGTAAAGCTATTGGACACCAGGTTGCGGGGCGAAAAGAGAGATTACGCATGCGCAGTTACGCTGATACAACCAATGCCACCTAGAGGCGAGCTGCTGAACTAAAGAGACAAGTGTGATCAATAAGTCATTAAAAGTTTTGCTATTCATCGATAGATGACAAACTAAAAAGTATTACCGCTGTGTCGGTCGGAGTGGGGGGTGTTAGCTTATTTTTGTTACGACATCTCTGAATTCGGTCTCCACGCTTAAGGCCGGCGATAGAAGATATACAATAGCTTAAAACATGTGTAGATGTGAAACGGTAATTTTCCCTATAAAATTAAATAATATGACGACAGAAAAACAAGAAATTATTAGACTTGGTACTACAAAAATATTTAGCAACTGGCAACACTGAATTGTGTGTATTCCTGGAAATATTGTTGACTACCAGTCACGCACAGTTAATTAACGTAATACGCTTTGAAGAACAGGAAATATAGTTTATTTAATAACACGAAACTACATTTGATGATTGAAATGTAAATGTAATAGACGGCGAAGTTATTCATTTACAGTCACGAATGTATGACGAAATATTTAATTGTTAATTTGTGATATGAATGGATATTGTTAACAGAGTTTTCTATTGTATGAACACTGGTTTACAACTGCTGTTTTGCTCAAGTAGCATGTACTATTTTTAATTTTAATTCGAAGTAATACATGTTAAAAAAAGTACCTTCATGCCCATATCTCCGAAGAGGTAGGTAGAGGTATAACCAGGGCACCCACGATTAGCTGAAGACACTAAGTCCCACAATGTGATAGGTGGCAAGCCTAACGCCAAACGGGCAAATGTCCAATCTCGGGAAACGTATTTTTTTTATTAGGAACTGAAAATATTATTTTCTAATGTTTTAGACTTCCGTACCCAAAGGGTAATATTGGAAACTACCTACGTCTCCGCTGTCTGTCTGTCTCCAAGCTGTATCTCATAAACCGTAATAGCTAGGAAACTGGAATTTTCACAAATGATATATTTCCGTTGCCGCTAGAATAACTAATGCTAAAAATAAAAAAAATATATTAAGGGGGTCCCCATACAATAAACGTTTTTTTCGTAATGTTTTACTTAATATTAAAAATGGTAACAGGTAGTCTTCAAATTTTCACAGAATATTTACTTGTATATTAAGTTTCAAAATAAATTATTATATTATAACAATAAAGTTAATATCAAAGGATGCCCCCTTATATATCGTATATCCAATATCAAATTTTGGGTAACGTTGTTTTAATTAAACGGTTGAAAAATTTTTGAAAAAAATATTAATTTGTGTTTTTTAACCCTTAATATATTTTTTTAGTATTTGTTGTTACAATGACAACAGAAATACATCATTTGTGAAAATTTGAACTTTCTGACTATCACGGTTTATGAGATACGGCCTGGAAACAGACAGCGGAGGCCTTTTTACCCTTTGGATACGGAACCCTAAAAACCCACATGTAAATCCGTTAATTCACTGAAGTACCGAGAACTACGATGCCACAGACACACACACACACGCACACACACACACACACACAC